>CM055836.1:17615478-17829955 GCA_029582265.1 Zoroaster sp. YZ-2022
TTACATGTAATAGCTCATTGGAAAGCTTATAGTTTCAGCTATCCAACAATGTACATAAAATAGCAATCTGAACTATGTGCGAAAGCCTACGTTTTTATGAATGAATCACTCTCGCCCGCCCAGCCTTTCGCGAAGTGTTCCGAGATCGCGTGCATTCTGCCCGTAAAATTTGGCGAGCTCTGCTGAAGGCATCCACTTCGGAGCTGTCTCCGTGCCCGAGTACATTGTGATTGACATGAAAACGGGTTTCCCTATTGAGTCAAAGGGCTCCTTTACATACCCATGCTTGCTCAATCTCCATAACTACTCTACAACCGAAGTTACGAAGAGATAAAAATTAAACACCGTTTTTTGAGGTGAAATCTTCAAGTTGAAAGGTAGGAGTAGTGATTGAATGAATTTTACACCTGTTTTCTATCATATGTGAAAGTTTTGAGCCGTAATTGTGTGTAGTTTTGAGCGGAGAGTGTATTTTTTACACCCTTTCCAAAGCTCTTTTGAGTGAAACGAGCACGAACGCTGTGCGTGTGTGTAGGCTGAATCAACGGGGGCACTTGCCCGTGAACGACGGCGAGGCTCCGGTCGTTCTAATGTGGTTGTAGCAACGCATTTTGGTTTTTTTGTTATAACAAATCATTCATGTAACACAATATATTGACCCTAACAGACTAGGCCCTTTTGCTTACACATAGCCCAAATCCTCCTATATCCTTCAGTATTAGAGAGTCAACAGCTCAAAGTACCCAAATCCTTCTAAATCCTCCTGGTTTTTCTTAATATGGCCAACTGCCCAAATCCTTCCAGATCCTCCTGTGACAGAATGGTTATAAAATTACCCTCAAACAAATGGAAGTGCCCGTGCTACATATGACCTTTTCATACCAGGACAATGGTCATAGAAATTCCATTGGTGTGCACACTAAGCATATATATGTGTTTCTTATCAGTAATACATAAACATACAATGCCTAGGGACCCCCAGCACTGACCCCTTGACCTTGCAATAGACCCACTTAACTTGTTACACTTACCTTGCCAATAATCAAACAAAAAATTGTTTAGGCTACATCACATTCCCCTCCCCCAGCAGCCCAAATCCTTCTGAATCCCATTTTGGCCAAGCTGCATAAGACCCTAATCCTTCTCTTTCCTCTTATGTCAAATACAGCCTGATAGCCCAATTCCTTCTAAATCCTCTCATAGCAGAAACCCACTATGGCCCAAATCCTTCTGGATCCTCCTCCACTGAAAAGTCCTAATAGCCCCAATCCTTCGGAATCCTTCACTTTGGCAAAGAGGATATAGAAGGATTTGGGCTGGTTAGGGTTAATATGGATATCATGGTTACATTGTGAAGAAATGTCCAGTTCATAACGTTTTATTATTAAATAGAAATAGATAACCCCCGTATCAAATAATGGTACAGTCTACCAATCATGCAAGACTCAATTTTTGGGCGATACTAAAGGTATGTTTTTCGTATCCCTGGAGGGGCATACCTACCAATCGTAAAAAAAAAAAACATATTCAAAAGAAACTTATCAACATGTTGTATTTTTTTTACCCGTCTCAGGATGTGGAAAATAACTGTTTCCTACTAGATAGATGTTTCCATGACAACATTGAGACACACTGCTTTTTTTATTATTTGAATTGTCAAATGCTGACTGGTTTTATTTATGCCATGTTATTAATATGAACATTTTCATCATTCTCTTTAATTTGAATCCAAAATTGTCTTAGTAACAGAGATACAGTACTTGCATCTAAGCGTATCTATGGCAACAATACAATAAAGAATTGTTTTTAATGACAAATACATACAGGATGGGTACATAACATTTTTTTATGCTATTTATAATTTTTGAATTTCATCAACCTTTGGTATTTTGTGTACACAAAATTTCATTTCGTTTCTGACAAGCATTTGTACTTTTCCCATAGCAACAGTAATACGTGCAAATATGTATTTGTATATAATGTAAATTGTATATATAATTTTTTTTATGAATATGAAGACAAGTTACTTCTCCATATACATGTAATAATGTAATGCCTTTATTAAAAGTACATGTAGGTTAACCGTTTTTTTAATTATAAATATACAGTCTTTTCTGACAGATAAGTACTCTGTACATGTGCATTTATTAGTTTCCATACCAACATAAAAGCAACTGATTGTAATTAATGATCATTAAATAATGGTTATAATCATGTACATTGAACACATTCATAAGTATTAATTTCATTTAAATTAATCAAACCCAAATTTGGTGAAAAGAAATTCTGCCTTTTTTGTTCAAATGAAAAGTGGCGTGTTTCCATGGCAACAAGTTTAATGTGAATTATGTGGTTTAGTTGAATGTTACCATACCCTTATAAAAGTGATGGTACATATAATTATCAACTGTTAAACTACATCACTGCCAGTAACTAGTTTTTTCATATATATCATATTTTCAAAATGTTGTGGAGATATAAACTACATCTGTTACTAACGATAAAATGTGCTTGTTTCCATGGCAACCATCAAATAAATTAAGATAATTGATACATTTTCATGACGACCATACCACATTACCCTTATGTTGAAAATTTCATGTAAATATTTAAACTGTGGCAGAAGTTACACTGATTTAAGTGACTAGTCCATCAAATTATGTCGGTTTTGGTGCCATTTAGGGATGTACACAGTGTATGGACAGTCGCGCTTCATCGAATGTTGTATATTTGATTAAATAAAACAGGATTCCTCAAAAACTACTCATCCGATTTTCTTGATTTAAAAACCATTGTATTTGTTTCATCAAGACCTTTAATTTGATATAAATATTGAGCATATTGGTTTAGGAATTATTTTTCAACTGAAAACCCTAATATTAGTTCTCATGAACTTATTTCATTTTTTTTCTTCATATTTCCAGTCCAATATCATTTATTATTTTTAATAATGTTTAATTAAATCAGGGATAAGAATTTCTCGCGGATTTCAGTATAAATATTAAAAATTATCAGATTTGAGTAATTTTTTTTTCTATTTTTTAAAATTTATTTTCATTATTTTGTTTTATCTTTCCAGTCCAATATAATTTATAAATTGTTCTAATATTTAATTAAATCAGGGATGAGAATCTTTCGAAGATTTCAGTGTAAAAATATGAAAATAATCCTCAGATTTGAGTAATTTTTTTTTCATAATTTTTTTAATTTTTTTAATTTTTTTTTTAACACATTTTTTTTGTATTTCTTATTTGTAAATCAGCACTACAAAACAAACTAATCATTGAATTAGCCTGGAAATAGGTTATTATTCTTTCTCTTTTCCCAAGCATTCCAGTGATACCAACCTTTTGAAAATCGGACAAGAATTAAGAAAGTTATGATATGGAATCCGAGAAAATCTAGGAAACGGGTCACAAGTCAAATTTACATTTCTTTTGTTTTTCCTTATAAAATAATTGCCATTTACGGGCCTAAAATTGCCGAATTCAACATGTCATAACTTCCTTATTTTTGGTCACAGGAAGATGATCCTTATATCATTGTAATCGTCTATTCAAGACCTTGACAATGATACCAGTTGTATTGAAATATGTTGATTTTGAAAATTTTTGTCACATAGCTATACAAAGCTAAAGAAATGATTGGGCTTCTTTACTAACGAACGTACTATGTAATGTTAAGAGTTTCAGTTCAGTTCAGCCATGGCCATTTCAGCTGCCTTTGCCGTACATCATCAACCAGAAATAAACACTTTCAGGATAATATGCGTCATCTCTCTCACGTGGCAAATGCTCGATATCGGAAAGAATGCTGAATCCAACCTTGCCCCATTCTAGGGCCAGTAGGCAGTACACTGGACTCCCTCCCTATCTTTGGCCCTAGCCCCACATGTACAAAAAAGGAGCGATTTTTATTTTTTTTCATTTTTTTTTCAACTTTTGTTTGATCTGCTAATTATTACAACCTAAAACTTATTGATTAGGTAACCTTGCCCAAGGAGACACTTTTGGCATAAAATGCGTTATTCTGGGATCTAGCTCACTTTAACTACTTCTGGTACCTTTTTCATACAAGTTGATGCACTATTTGAAACCATTCGCTTTTGTGGTTTTGAATGGTGAAATAACTGTGTACAGTATTGATTTCCCAAATGGTAGTACAGCTAATACAAAACCTTGTTTGGATACCTGTACTTCTAAGTGGTGAATCAATGGACCATTCAAAACCATTTGAATGGTAGTAAAGCTTGCTACCAACGCTGTTCAAATGGTATCACCTGCACCATGTGTGTACAAAACCAATGGGCATTTTTGAAAGTGGAAATTTTGAATGGTTTCAAATGGTCTATCAGTAGGAGGATTAATGAAGTTTTCAACAAACATTTTTTTTAAAATTAAAACAAAAATAATAATAAAATCAAAATTTCACAAAAATTTAAGATCTCACAATAGTGAACTTTATGCCAAAAGTGTCTGCTTGGGCAAGATTACCTAATCACAAAATTTTACATTGTAATAGCTCCTGTTTTGCTCATGTGGGGCTAGGGCCAAGGATACGGAAGGAGTCCAATGTATAGGCCCACGAATGGGGCTAATCCAACCGCCACTTTTTAAGGGTTTTTGTAGAAAATATTTCCAACCACTTAACCAGTTAAAAAAGGGTTCTATTGATTTTTAGGGTACAGAGAAACTGTCTTTAAAATCCACTTTTATGATGGATTTCAGACTTTATTTCCCTTCTGAAACAATCCTCCCCTTATAACTTCAATTATTGATAGATCATCTTTAACTCTAACTACCCCAAGTCCATCAAAATCCACCCCCTGGTTTTGCCTGTTTTTGATGGATTCAGTACTCCACAGTATAGCCCAGTGAATAGTGCATGTAACCATGTGTACCAAATCCATCAAACTCCACCGGCTGCTTTTGTTGGATTCAGTACTCCACAGTATAGCCCAGTGAATAGAGCATGCAGCCGTGTGTACCAAATCCATCAAACTCCACCGGCTGCTTTTGTTGGATTCAGTACTCCACAGTATAGCCCATGTGAATAGAGCATGTAGCCATGTGTACCAAATCCATCAAACTCTACCGGCTGCTATTGATGGATTCAGTACTCCACAGTATAGCCCAGTGAATAGAGCATGTAGCCATGTGTACCAAATCCATCAAACTGCACCGGCTGCTTTTGTTGGATTCAGGACTGTGTATAGCTAAGCCATGGATGCTTTGCATTTGCTACTGTACCAATTCCATCAAAGTCCAACAATTGGGGGTACCTTTGTACTGCTTGTTGATGTATTTTGGTTGATTTTGGATGGTTTCTAGCAAAAATGCCTTCGGGAGTTAGGGTTATTAAAGCGGTTATCTTAAAACATGCGCCCTCAGCAGCTTATGCACAGAGAAGATAATGACATTGTCTAAAAATGTACACTTGCTTCTTTTGTAGGGGTGTTTTGGCGTATGCACCAGATGGACTTGGTTCAGTCAGGGATTCTCTTTGGCATCATGACCATCGTCAGTACTTGGCTTGTCGCCTACGCTTACAAAAACGTCAAGTTTGTGCTGAAACACAAGTAAGTCTGCAGAATTCTTTTTCTCGACTGATTTCTCATGATTTTTTTTGCACAGATTTCAGGAATTTTTTTTTTTTACAAATTGTCCTTTGCTTCAATATTTTCTTGAAAGAAGAGAAGTAGCCACCAAAGAAAGAAAGAAGAAGCCTGTATTGTGTCCAAACTGCTCGTTTCTTGTTTGTGGGGATGTGGAGAGTCTTTAAATCTTCCAAAATTAAACATCCAGGAGGTTCAGGGGGGCTTTGTCCTCTAGACTAAAGGGAGACCCAGGCCTACTACCCATTTTTCAGGATTTGTTACTTTTGTCAAATCACTCCCCTGTTTTCTACATTTAACCCTCCAGTGGATTGATCATTAACCCTAACCCTCCTAAATCCTCTATAATCCTCCGGAGGATTTGGAGGATTTTGGAGGAATGAGGCACGTTCGAAAATCACCAATTGGAGGATTATGGAGGATTATGGAGGATTGAGGAGGGTCGTGCATTTGATAGTGGAGGATTGTGGAGGATTGAGGAAGCATGGTTCAAAGAGATCCTGGAGGATTGTGGAGGATTGAGGTCATAATGGAAATTTACTTGGATGAATGTGGAGGATTATGGAGGATTATGGAGGATTGTGAAGGATTGACAGAAACATAATCTTGTATCCTCCGGAGGATTTGGAGGATTTTGGAGGAATGAGGCATGTTCGAAAATCACCAATTGGAGGATTATGGAGGATTGAGGAAGGTCGTGCATTTGATAGTGGAGGATTATGAAGGATTGAGGCAGTGAGTTTCATACACAAACACATTTCGGAGGATTATGAAGGATTGAGGAAGGTACCTGGTAATTAAGGCTAGGGAGTTAGGGTTAAATATCATATCATAACTTTTAAATATAAATGCACTATGCCTAATGGTACTGTTTGGTGAATGCATCTACCATTCATAAACAGACAGTTGCCTAGTTTTGAATGGTCTGTCAACCCGCTGGAAAATTGTACTGGAAGTAGGAGGATTAATTGCCCAGAACCGTATGACCAACCAACCTCAAAGTCGTAGGACAGTCGAGTCGTACACCATGGACTTGAACTGTGGGATCGTGCTTCCACTATAACGGAAATGTACGGACCTATTCAGTGCACAAATCAACATCTATAATGGAGGATGTTCTTTCAGTGCCACTTCCATTCCTGGCCACAGCAAGCCTCCCTAAGATGATATCATAAATATGTTTATCCTTGCTCGTTTTACAGGGTTGCCCAGAAACGCGAGGATGCCGTGTCCAAAGAGGTGATGAGGCAGTTGACGGAAGCGGACAACAAAAAGATCTCTCGCAAGGAGAAGGACGAGAGGTAAGAGACTCAAAGGGTTCAGGGTTATGGCTGTGCATTTTCAAATAATTTGGTAACCGGATATTCGGTGTTTGATTTTGATCGAATATTTGATATTCGAATGCTGCCGATTGTAAATTGCGCCACATGATAAAATGAGCACGCATGATATGGTAAGACCAAAATTTGTACTAAACATAATGTCGCCAGACTAGGATGGACTTGCTCGGTGGCGACCAAATGTACATGTAGACGAGAGGATGATTTGGGGCGGGGATAATGATGGAAGCGTAAATACAAAAAAAAAAAATTAAAAATTAAACAAAACCTTTTTTTTTCTTTGAATTTTCGAACCGGAAAAAACCAACCGGATATTAGAACCATCGATCGAATATTCGGTCATTTTGACACAGCCCTATTCAGGGTTGACCTTAACTTATAGAATTCGTTTCAGTCATTTGTATCCTTGATACATGTACATATGTTAAAGGTAAGGCCATTTTTCCCCCTAATAACTTGGATGATGGACCCACTGCCCAAAAATCACAGATTTTTGAAGAAATTTTTTTTTTAAATCGCCGCCCAAAAATCAAAATTCTTCAAGGTTTAATAAAAATGCTTGCAGCAAAGCAGCTCCTTGTTTGTCTGTGCATGCAGTGCATATTAGTGTACACGCATTGCTTTTACCTCGCCGCACAGTAACTCGCTTCCATGGTACCCTTACCTGCAAATGTTTATGCATTTTGCAAAGGCGGTAGGGAAAATAACCAATAAAAACGTCTGGTTGCCATTCAATAAGCCACGAATCATCGGTGCCGTGAGTCTGTGTACAGACTATGAAAAAAATCAACGATTGAGGGCACTCTCTAACAAGAGAGCGTCATCAATCGGACTTTTCGGGTAAAAAAGTCTGTAATCCAAGTAATTAAAAAAAAAATGGCCAAGGGTCAAAATCAGTCAAAATGTTGATATATTTGCCAAGGTATATCTAGTGCACTTAAAGGTTGAACACTCTCAAACCTTACGTGTAGTAAGTACACGTACATTTACAGGTCAAAATGAGTCCACCGTTTTTGACTGGTAAAAGCATAGATTTGTATTGTTCAGGGTGGTCAAAATGACAGTAAAAACCAGTGAAAAATGCCCGTGTGTGTACATTTGGGTCAACAGTCAAAACAGGCAGTTGACTGATTTTGACCTCTGTAGCTTCTTGCCACTAAAGTGCAGCTATAGTAGGAGAGTTAAAACATGTCGCTGGTGAGAACGTGCTGTTGACTCATTTTAGTGAAAACAGTTTCCAGAGAAGAGTTTTCACTGATTATAAAGTACACTCACGGAATTTAAAAATGCATCAACTTATATTTCTCAATAAATATGTATAACTTGTATGCAGTGATAAATTGAAGCCATAATTGTACATAGCACTTTTATTGTGTCAGTATGATGTGAAAATTTGTGCTCATAAATTGTTAACCTACATGTATGTTCTTATTTCTCACTACAATAATCTGCTGTTGAAATATATGTGAAATATTGGGATGATGCATTTTTAAGTTCCGTAAGTGTACTTCTAGCATACTGATTATGGGGATTTGTACTCACAATGTCGTGAGATGATGCCGCAGATTCGGGAATTACTGGGTGAATTTTCCCCACAAGAGGGTGTTTTGATGGGTACAGAGTGGATACTTGGCTGTTTGTGGGCATCCAAATTAAATTGTAGCAAAATTGTTTTGATAAGGGGGCAGTAGAAATATCATGCATAAATGCTTTCAAATACTTTTTTTTTCATTAACCGTAACCCTGCCAGATGCAGCAAAGTGCATCAGGTGGAAAAGTCTGGTGCACTTTGATGGATTCAGCTGTCAACACCAGTGCATAAGCAGCCAAGTCTGTTTCTATTGAGAGCTGGTCCCATTGAACAATGCCAGAGTTGTATCCTGCTGCGTTTGGTGACCACAGACTCTGAGGCAGTTCGGCCTTGAGATTTGTGACCTGATGGATTTTGCTGCACTGGGCAGTCAAGTCACTTTGACAAACGATGCAATCTGTTGCGTCTGGCAGGGTTACTAGCCAAAATACCCTGGAGGGTTAGGGTTAACAAATTTGTAAATGAAATTCCACAACTTTTGTTTTGATTAATTTTTGGTAGCAGTGCTTTTCTTTTAATACTGCCCTATCATTGACCAGAAATTGCTAATTAAATATCACTATTGTTTTATTTTATTTTATTTTTTGGCTGCGTGCTACTGTAACAATGCTAACTTGTTAATAATTGGTTCATTTAATTATTCAGAATCCTGTGGAAAAAGAATGAGGTCGCGGACTACGAGGCCACGACCTTTGCGATCTTCTACAACAACTCCCTCTATCTGCTACTGGTCCTCATCTTGTCGTTCTTCATCCTTAAGTCATTGGACCCAACTGTGTATCCTTTGAACTATAAAAATTTTTTTTTTTTTAAATGTGTGGACTTACATAGCGCACGTATCCACCAACTGAGTGGTGCTCAAGGCGCATTATATTATTACCCCTGCTCATCAGGCTCATAAGGCTCATAAATCATTCCTGAAACCATCTCAGCTCCCTGGGGAGTATACAGCTCAATTGCTGCCATTACAGCGCATATAGGGCTAATCAGCCAACTCTGCCCTCACAGGTACCCATTTAACCCCTGGGTGGAGAGAAGAAATTATGGTTAATTGTCTTGCTCAAGGACACAAGTGTCACTGCCGGGATTCGAACCCACATTCTGCTGCTAACACCAGAACTTGAGTCCGGTAAGCAAGACCGCTCGGCCACGACACTCCACTATGACCTTCAAAAGCCTATAGACTAATCCGTCGACCAGTTCACTGGGCACCGCCATAACTGCGGTGGTACCTACATTCTGCATCAAGCGTTTGTTTGCTATGCAGTCCAGTGCTTCTTTAACCAATCTCTATTTGACGAAATGCTAGCGTATTGTGTACTTAGCGTGTGACGTGCGGATGCAGTATGGTACCACCGCAGTAATGGCGGAAAACATTGGTCGCCGGATTAACCCTAACTCCCTAGGCCCATTTGCTTACACATAACCTGAATCCTCCAAAATCCTTCAGTAGTAAAGCAAGCCCATGACATGTATGCACACATGTGTTTCTAATCTGTGATACATGTACATGGCCAGGGACCCTTCCTTGCATGCATGGAGCAATAAACAGTGTCCACTGACCCAAGCACTGACCTTGCAATCGCTACAACAAACATGGATGTACATGTACCATGGAAAGGCAAGTATGCCTAATAACCTCAGTCTTCCAAAATCCTTCACTTTAGCAAAGAGCATGTAGCATGTAACCTCAATCCTTCAAAATCCTTCACTTTAGCAAAAAGGATTTTGGAGGATAATAATAATAATAATAATAATGTGTGGACTTATATAGCGCACGTATCCACCAACTAAGTGGTGCTCAAGGCGCATTCTTTTACGTGCATTACACAACACACGGGACCTACGGCTTTACGTCCCATCCGAAGGACGAAGCAATTATGGTTAAGTACCTTGCTCAAGGACACAAGTGTCACGACCGGGGCTCGAACCCACACCCTGCTGCTGGCAACACCAGAACTTGAGTTCGGTGCGGTAGACCGCTCGGCCAGGTTAGGGATAATCTATAAAACGTTTTTTTTTTTTTGCTTCTGGAGACCATTAAGTTGGTCAAGGTACCAATTAAGGCTGTACGTTTTCAGTTATTTCGGGAACCGGATACCCGAAATACCCATAAATAATTTGTAAATACTCCTGAACGTTTGCCCGATTTATGAGGCCTCTCTTAGCCGCCATACTTTGTATATGGGAAATGTGGTCCGCGCGTATACAATGCATCATGTATTTCCCAGTTGACAAAAAAAAAAAGATGTCCGAAAAAAAAAAGTGTGTCACCACATGGATTTTGAAGCCGACCGATGACCAGAAACCGGAGACTTGTTTTTTGGCCTTAACCAGTTCGCGTCGTAGGCCGTGTATACATGCAATTTTTTTTGGGACAGCGGATCGGAGAGCGTCTAAACACGCCACAGGATTCTCGGGAATATTTGTATAGATTCCCGGTCGACGTGGCAATGAGCCATAAGCATATGGTGGAAGATGCGGTCTCCCCGGTCACGCTCTGGTGAGCACCATTGGTCGTGTTTGTGCGGTAAAAATAAACCCGCCACAGGGTTCGGAAAAACTTTTTTATTCCCGGTGCGAACTGGTTAACCCTCCTACTACTACAAGGGTCAAAATCAGTCAAAATGTTGATATACTTCCCAAGGTATATCTAGTGCACTTAAAAGTCAAACACTGTCAAACCTTAAGTGTACATTTACAGGTCAAAATGAGTCGACTGTTTTTGGACTGGTAAAAGCATTGTCTGGTCTTGTTCAGGGTGGTCAAAATGACAGTAAAAACCAGTCAAAAAATGCCCCCTGTGTGCACATTTGGGTCAACAGTCAAAAACAGGCAGTTGACTGGTTTTGACCTGTACAGCAACTTCCCACTAAAGTGCATCAATAGTAGGAGGGTTAAATTAATTGATTGATCTTAAGAAAGTAAACATAACCATAGAAGCTGTTTTTTCAAATCTTACCAAGGCTGTACTGTCCTTTTTAAAGATGTGTCGCCTGTTTTTATTTTTTATTTTTTATTTTACTTTCAGTAGAGACAACAATTGCTTAAAAATAATTACATATTTCTTAAAATAATTGAGATTCCACATGGTGTCACCGCAATTAGTCTTACTTAAAATAATCATTAGATGTTTTTACAGTAAATGTGTAATAATAATAATAATGTGGATTTATATAGCGCACATATCCACCAAACTGGTGCTCAAGGCGCATTATATTATTACCCCTGCTCATCAGGCTCATAAATCATTCCTGAAACCATCTCAGCTCCCTGGGGAGTATACAGCTCAATTGCTGCCATTACAGTGCATTGGAAGGGTGGTATACATTGGAAGGGTGGTATCACGCATATAGGGCTAATCAAACACAACAACCAACTCTGCCCCCCCACAGGTACCCATTTACCCCTGGGTGGAGAGAAGCAATTATGGTAAAGTGTCTTGCTCAAGGACACAAGCACCATGGTCGCGGTTGGGATTCGAACCCACATTCTGACGACTCAGCCATCAGAACACAAATCCGATGCACTAAACCGCTCGACCATGGCACTAGTACTGAATTCATTGTGGATCCCATCATGAAATAATTTTGCCACTGCTTTAATTTAAAATACATTTTGTTAAAACACCTCATTTCAAAGTATTTCATTTCCTTTCCAAAAGGAAATTATCATCTGTCCAAGGAAAACAAACAAATTTGAAAATTGATGGTATAATGAGCAATACATCTTTAACCCCTTGCGTACGGTATTATTTTTACCGAGAGTGAAGGTGGTTGCGGCCAACCACGGAACGTCTGTGGGGCCTTGGAGTGCCGGGTCAAACCCGGCCGTGGACATGTGCACAACTCCACTGTTGAGCCAAGCGTATAGACAGAACAATAAGCGGGCAAGCTAAGCCGGGCATACCCTATTCATCGTATGTGAAGTCCCCACGTAGCATAATTGAGAGGCTGGTGTTCAGAAAGCTCATGAAAAGGCTGTATTCAGAATGCTGTCGAAAGCCCAATCTATTATATAACACTCCATTTCAAGAACAATAAGGTTCACCAAACTACCAGCCTTCTTGAAGATTTCTATTCAAGGCGAATTCTCAGCAAATACAGCTGGAAAATCAATTAATTCACCGGCCGCGGCTATAGCGGTCAACTGTACGCAAGGGGTTAAGATGGACCATTATTTTGCTCATCATATTCCCTTAACCCTTGCCACTCAGCAATTACATCATCTCTGTAAGCATCGCCGGGGGTCTGCTCGCTCTCTTCTCAACAGGAACCCAGTGACATTTGACCTGTGATGTAGTGACCCTTGACCTTGTAGCGATGTACAGTCAGTGCCATTAGCGACCACATCACGACCAGCTGAAGTCAATGTCTTTGTATTTTGTTATCATGGTTCCTTAACTGATGCACTGAATGAACCCTGGGTACCAGATAACTGCAACAGCCCCAGTTGTTTTTTTCCCTAGGGTAGATGACAATTAAATGGAATGTGGAATCAAGCTCCTGAAAATCATCATATACCCACTTCTATACTAGGAAAAAAATTCCAACATGTAAGGCATTTTACAATTAAAATATTAATTTGATCAGTTTAATTAATGATAGTATTACATGTTAGCTAATTGTTTTTTCCCAAACCAAAAACATTTTCAAACCTTTTGTTTTGATGACAGTGATTAATTTGTGAACAAAAGTGATATGATATTTGACCAAACTTGGTTACTAAATTTGGTTACTAAATTCAGATTTTTACAAGCCTGTATATAAAACATGAATTTCCTTTTTGACAGTGGTTGCATTGGCCGATCCAGGGGGGGGGGGGCTAAGGGGGGGCCGTAGGCCCCCCCTAAAATCGTTTTAAAAAAATTTAAAAAAGAGAGAGAAAAAGATAGAGAGAGAGAGAAAAAGATAGAGAGAGAGAGAGGGGGAGGGGAGGGGGAGGGGAGGGGAGAACGTACTCTAATTTCCCCCTCACTGTGCTTTGTTTTTCTCTCCCTTTGATTATTTCATTGTAATTTTTGTAGTACTGAAAAATAATTGTTTTTGATTCTCAGCCCCCCCCCAAAAAAATGTTCTGGATCCGCCCATGGGTTGGGAGGGGGGTTGTCTTCCAAAATCCCATTGGTGGATGTGAGGTGCGGGGGTCAATGGATGGCGTGTGTCCCATTTGATAATCATGCATGTAAATTTAGTTTTTATGTGTTGGGGCCCCTCCCCCTCCCCCCACACACGCACATCACATTTTCCTCGTTTCAGCTGCTCTGTGCTCAAACTACTTTTTATCTTGATCAATTTTTTTTTTTAAACGATTGAAAAAATATATTTCAATTTGCATTGATTGTTTGTATTGATATCAAAGTAATAAATTGTTGTTATGAGACATCGATCACACAATTCACATATTGTCAAGACTTGTAGTCGAGAATTTTTTCATGAGTAACAGTTCGAGTGCAGAAAAATGGACTGAAGCACATGTACATTGTACAAGTATGAGTACAGACCAAACTTGTAATCGAGTACTTTTTGTGACCAGCTCTGGCAAAACCCGAAACTTCTCGGCATTTACCACAATGCGTAACAGCCATGAAAAGGTCAAAAACTGACCCCAGGGACCAGTTTGAGGGACCAGGTTTCATGTCACTATATAGAGCATTTTTTCTAGATTTTGATGGAAAAAGAAAACTCCTGAAACGTTGTTAATTTTCACAATAAATTTGGGAGGTCACTTTTGAAAATAGGGTCCAAGTTTAGGGTTTTGCCAGAGCGGGTCACTTTTTTCATGAATAGGAGTATGAGTACAGAAAAATTGACAGAAGTACATGTACATTGTTATAGTACGAGTATGAGTACAGACCAGACTTGTAATCGAGTACTTTTTCATGAGTAAGAGTACGAGTACAGACAAATGTACTCAACTACGAGTACTACAGCTTTCTAGTTGTAGTTTAGTTCTTTTTAATAAGTACGAGTACAGAAAAATGTACACAAGTATGAGTACTACAAATCTTATATTGACATTTCTCACAAACAGAAATTAATTACTGTTCAGAAATTTCCATTTTGATGTTAATTTAAATCATAACTTTTGGGTACCAACAAAAAACTCACCAAATTTTTGAATCAATTTTGTCGAGGTACAAGAGCACGGATCTTTAATTGTGGCATCTAAGGAAACACAAGATTTAAACAATAAACCAGTGTTGACTTCATAAGTTTTATTTTGTATCCATTGTCTTTAGTTCTTGTCTTGTCGCATTGCTATAAAGATAAAGAAGTATACATTTGAATATCTCTGTGCAGACATATTGTTTTGCTTCCATACAAATGTACATGACCAAATCGAGGCTCATAGGAAAATAATCTGGTCCCCTCTATGTATTGGAACTCAGCGCTATGGACATACTTGTGTAATATGTATACAGGGTACAGGGAATCTGACGAAGATGACTGCAGCATGACTAGTCTTGGTGCAAGACGTTACTCGTGATTTTACACGTACGTGCGCTGATGCGCTGTGATTCGATAAACCAACCACCGCTGCGCCGGCTGCGGGCGCCATTCATACATGTCCACGAACCTCTCACTTTGCCCACGAACCGCCGTTCAGTGGCTCTGGATCGTATCACCAGATACGGTGGGTGATTTACGACTGGCGCGGGATCGTGTAACTAGGATCCACTTAACGTCTTGCAACAAGACTACAGCATGACACGCCTGGCCACAGAGACCACGGCCTTCATTGCCCTGGTCTTGGTCTGAATGATGCCCCTTCAAAATGTTCCCATAGACATTCTGATATTCTGATATTCTAATGGAAGTGCCGTTTAGCCATTACTCGGAAAAAAATTGCCTTGCCTAAGTAGCCTTCACTAAAAAGAGATTAGAGATTGCAATACGTGGTAAAAGAGACGAATGGTTTCTGACCCCTTTCCAGTCAGTATAATAGAGATTAGTGATAGAAGTTTCTTACACAAAATAAATTAATTTATAAACGCCGCTCCGTGGTGGGAAAAATATGGGTTTATATGTTTGCTCAAGAGAGCATTCAAAAGCGTGAGCACCTAAATTCGTCCCTAATTTGCCATTGTGACCAATCCCGATTTAAGTTGGCATAGTGACCAATGCGGTATTGGTCACTTTGCCAAATTACAAAAATAGCCAGTTAGAGCATTCGTCATTTGAATGCATGCTCTATCTCCAAACTATAACTTATAAGGAATACATGCATGTGGATTAGATACAATGGTAGGTCTCTTCCTGAATGTACTAATGGGCGGGAAAACTTAAAATTGAAAAAAAAAGTGGGATTGGTCACTATGGCAAATTAGGGACGAATTGTGATAAAGTTTAAATTGATTATTATTTTCTAATTATATAATTGTTGGAAGCTAGATGGTAGACAGACTACGGTGTAGAGACAGGGCATTTTCTATGGAATTCCATACCTGCCATTCTAAACGTCGCCCGTCGCCCTTCTAAACGTCGCGCGTCGCCCTTCTAAACGTCGCCCGTCGACCTTCTAAACGTAGCCCTTCTAAACGTCGACCGTCGCCCGTCGCCCTTCTAAACGTCGCGCGTCGCCCGTCGACCGTCGCGCGTCGCCTTCAATGTGATTGATCAATTGACCTTCGCTGTATTTTTTGTAATGAAATAGAAGCATCAAATAAAATTTGCAAAAAAACAAGTCTTCCTTTCAAGTTCCTATGTGAATTTTTCCAATATTCCTATATTGCAAAATAGAACAGAGATATGTTTGATGTGATTTTGTCTCTAGGAATATAACTGTTAGTAAAACTTATTATCTATTTAGTATTGTAGGCCGATAAACTCTCAAAGAAATAAACCCAACAAAATACACATTCAGTTCACTTCTCACCCCCAAATCATCTAAACATAATCATTCAGATAATTATGATATAATTATATTTAATATTGACAACATCAGAAACGTGAAGTAAACGTGAAGTAAAAATATTGCAATACCAAGGGATTGTAGCTTTGAACCAATAATAGGCATATCAGACGAGCGTAAAATATTTATGCAGTCAGGAAAATATGTAATGAGTAATACTGTTCTTTCACTCCAAACTGCTTATTAACCCGGAGATTAGTTGCCCGGGTGTATGTATTTTCTTGTCGTTAACCCCGAAATAACCTGGATATTTCATATAATAAGACTAATAACACGCCCCCGTGACCAGTCTCGTGTTTTGTGACCTAGCGTCAAAGCCCAGTTTCATTTTATCAGCTGTCAGAAGCCCGAGATTTAGTATCATTTTTACGGACACTTAATTGGGTTACTTTTAAATGTATTAGTGTCAAATGATTTCTGTTCATGTTCAGTTCAGTGTCACAGGGAAAGTACTATTGTTATATCTTTGAGAGTGGTTGGACCAGTTTATTACCCATTTATAGGCCCACAATACTAAATAGATAATAAGTTTCACTAACAATAGACAAAAATCACATCAAAAATCACAATTTCATAAACAAACATATCTCTGTTCCATTTTGCTATATAAGAATATTGGAAAAATTCACATAAGAACTTGGAAGGAAGACTTGTTTTTTTTCCAGATTTTATTTGATGCTTCTATTTCATTACAAAAAATACAGCGAGGGTCAATTGATCAATCACATTGAAGGCGACGCGCGACGGTCGACGCGCGACGGTCGACGGGCGACGGGCGACGGGCGACGGGCGACGTTTAGAAGGGCGACGGGCGACGTTTAGAATGGCATTCCATAATTTTCTCATAGGAAAGAGACACCGAGACAATATTGCATCCGTTGCCCTGTTTAAAGATGTATCGTCCGTGTTTTGGGACGATTTGACGGTAAAAAACATAGATTTAAATGTTGATCTGGATCTGGATTGTTATACTCCGTAAAAGCGGTAAATCCGCATCACTACAGAGTGTAACTGAATTGCAATTTTTCTGGGGTAAAGGAAGTTTTAAGCATTCATTTGACACATTGAACGAAAAATCCGTCTAGGATTTAGTACCAGTAAATTAAAAGCTCATTAAACAAAGATGGGACCCCAGAGTTTTAATCCTCATGTTGGCCGTGACCACACAATTATATCCAAAGGGCCGAGGGCGTGTGCAGTCTTCCGATTGGCCAGCGCGGCCGTCAATCAGAATCAAGCACATTTGAAATATCACTTTTTATTTTATTTACAGTTTCAGATATCCGAATTTGACGGGGATTTTTTCGTTTAAATTGAACGACGATATTATTTTGCAAAATTCGTTCGCTTTATAATTTCTATTTTGTGGGGTCGTCTTAGCCAAATAAGGGCGATATATCTTCAAATGTTAAAGTCTGGGTAGGCATGAACGTATTTTTTCGAAATTAATTACTGTACCGATGTGTTGTGCATTTCCAGACATATTTGGGCAAAGATCAGTGCATCTGCGGTTTAGTGCGTCGGATTTGTGTTCTGATGGCCGAGTCGTCAGAATGTGGGTTCGAATCCCAGCCACGACCGGGGTGCTTGTGTCCTTGAGCAAAACACTTTACCATAATTGCTTCTCTCCACCCAGGGGTAAATGGGTACCTGTGAGGGCAGAGTTGGTTGTTGTGTTTGATTAGCCCATATGCGCTGAAATGGCAGCAATTGAGCTGTATACTCTCCACGGAGCTGAGATAGTTTCAGGAATGATTTATGAGCCTGATGAGCAGGGGGTAATAATGCAATGCGCCTTGAGCACCAGTTTGGTGGATACGTGCGCTATATAAGTCCACAGTATCATCATCATCATCATCATCATCATCATCATCATCATCATCATCATCATCATCATCATCATCATCATCATCATCATCATCATCATCATCATCATCATCATCATCATCATCATCATCATCATCATCATCATCATCATTATCATTATTATTATTATTTCGCGTAAGCACATGAAAAGAAAGATCTTGTTTTCCTTTCTGCCGGTTACACCTCGAGTCAAGCTACGTCCCGTAGCCTTAGATTTCGAGTGTCTTTCGCAGAATCCTTGCTGTCCCTAAGAGTGCCGCCTTCTGTAGTAATTCTACTCTAACAGATGTTCCTATCTCCTTGAGATGTTTCTCCAACGTCTTCGGGATTGTACCCAGTGCTCCCACTTCCACAGGAATAACCTTGACCTTGACTTGCCACAGCTTGCGGAGTTCTCTCGCTAAATCCTGATATTTCTGTACCTTCTCCTTCTCCTTCGAAGCTACTCTACTATCACCCGGCACAGCTATATCGATAAGATGACACATCTTCTCATGCTTATCCAAGACAACAACATCCGGCCGTCTATGTTCTATAACATGATCTGTCTAGATGTTGAAGTCCCAGAGAATCTTGACATGGTCCGTTTCTTCTACCTTTTCCGGCACATGGTCGTACCACTTCGATTGCACCTTGACACCGTACTTCTTACACAGATCCCAATTAATCACCTTGGCCAACTTGTCGTGTCTGCCTTTGTACTCTGTCTGAGCATGCACTCTGCATTCGCTGACAATGTGAAATACAGTCTCCTCCGCCGCATTGCACATTCTGCACCGTATACAAGAGACATCTGTCTTCTCGATCCTTGCCTTCATCACATTCGTCGGCAGAGACTGGTCTTGCGCTGCAGTAATCAGACCCTCAGTTTCTTTCTTTAGTTCTCCTCTCCTCAACCATTTCCAAGTCTTGCTACTTGCCACTTCTTCGGTACATCTCAGGAATCGGCCGTGAAGTGGTTTTTCCTGCCAATCTCGTGTTCTTTCTTCTCTTCTTTGATTCTTATACTCCTTTGGACCTAATTCGTCTGCCTTCATGTATTTCTGCGCAACCTTCAACAACTTTTCCCGAGTACTGCTTACATGACACTGCAAGCTCCTTCTCTCGATGTTAACTCTGTCTGATACACTAAGTAATCATCTTCCTCCCTCTGACCTCGGTAGATAGAGTCTGCTGACATTCGACCGTGGATGAAACATATCGTACATCGTCATCACTTTCCTCGTTTTCCTGTCAGCAACATCTAGATCTGCCTTAGTCCACTCGACAATTCCTGCACTGTACCTCATCAGCGACACAGCCCAGGTGTTGATCGCCTTTATCATATTCCCTCCATTCAGCTTGGACTTCAAACACTTCTTCACTCGTCTTATATACTCTTTCTTAAGCCTCTCTTTGATGATTAATCCTGCATCCATCCTTCGTCATCTCGTATCCCGCACTATAAATCCTTCCGCAAAATCATCGTCAAAGGGAACAGCGCCAAAACAAACAACAGTGGAGACAGAGAATCGCCCTGGAAAATACCTCGTCTGATGTTTACCTTACCAAGACATTTATTATTATTATTATTATTATTATTATTATTATTATTATTATTATTATTATTATTATTATTATTATTATTATTATTATTATTATTATTATTATTATTATTATTATTATTATTATTATTATTATTATTATTATTATTATTATTATTATTATTATTATTATTATTATTATTATTATTATTATTATTATTATTATTATTATTATTATTATTATTATTATTATTATTACATCGTCATCACTTTCCTCGTTTTCCTGTCAGCAACATCTAGATCTGCCTTAGTCCACTCGACAATTCCTGCACTGTACCTCATCAGCGACACAGCCCAGGTGTTGATCGCCTTTATCATATTCCTTCCATTCAGCTTGGACTTCAAACACTTCTTCACTCGTCTTATATACTCTTTCTTAAGCCTCTCTTTGATGATTAATCCTGCATCCATCCTTCGTCATCTCGTATCCCGCACTATAAATCCTTCCGCAAAATCATCGTCAAAGGGAACAGCGCCAAAACAAACAACAGTGGAGACAGAGAATCGCCCTGGAAAATACCTCGTCTGATGTTTACCTTACCAAGACGTTTATTATTATTATTATTATTATTATTATTATTATTATTATTATTGTTATTGTTATTATTATTATTGTTGTTGTTGTTGTTGTTGTTGTTGTTGTTGTTGTTGTTGTTGTTGTTGTTGTTGTTGTTGTTGTTGTTGTTGTTGTTGTTGTTGTTGTTGTTGTTGTTGTTGTTGTTGTTGTTGTTGTTGTTGTTGTTATTGTTATTGTTATGTTGTTTATTATTGTTGTTGTTGTTGTTGTTGTTATTATTATTGTTATTATTATTGTTGTTATTGTATTGTTATTGTTGTTATTGTTATTGTTATTGTTGTTATTGTTATTATTGTTGTTGTTATTGTTGTTGTTGTTGTTGTTGTTGTTGTTGTTGTTGTTGTTGTTGTTGTTGTTGTTGTTGTTGTTGTTGTTGTTGTTGTTGTTGTTGTTGTTGTTGTTGTTGTTGTTGTTGTTGTTGTTGTTGTTGTTGTTGTTGTTGTTGTTGTTGTTGTTGTTGTTGTTGTTGTTGTTGCTTGTTGTTGTTGTTGTTGTTGTTGTTGTTGTTGTTGTTGTTGTTGTTGTTGTTGTTGTTGTTGTTGTTGTTGTTGTTGTTGTTGTTGTTGTTGTTGTTGTTGTTGTTGTTGTTGTTGTTGTTGTTGTTGTTGTTGTTGTTGTTGTTGTTGTTGTTGTTGTTGTTGTTGTTATCTGAACAGGGGCGAATTTCATAGAGCTGCTAAGCAGATAAATTGCTTACCAGAAATAATTGCTTAGCGGATTTTCTGGTTACCAGCCAAACTATCATACAAAATGTATACATTTCCGCTGGTAGTCTGTTCTATATTGCTTAGCAAAAATATTTGCTTAGCAAAATTCTCTGCTTAGCAGCTCAATCAAATTGGGCCCAGTTTACTACTATTTCCGTGTGAGTGGCCGGGTGTCCTCGGGCCATGAGGTCACGAGATATTAGTCTCCGAACCCCCCCCCCCCCCGTCTTTCATGCAGGTTGATAGCTCAGTTGTTGTAGTTAAGCCCGTGTCCCTGCGCAGCTTGTCCACGTAGGTCAGATGCCCTCTACCTCTTTGGATTACCCTCACGATTGACATCAACATTTTTCAAGAGAAGATTTGAGATTTGCATTCCTGATGCATAACAAACCATCCAAAACACATCCGTTCAAACCACTATTCTCTTGGCATCCAAAAACAACACACGGATACAAGGGCGCAACCACGTGTTGAAAGTTGGGGGGTCCCAAGCAGCCAATAGCAACGTGATCTGCGGGCGAGCGAAGCGAGCACGCCACTAGCAGCTGGGGTCTTGGTTCAATATCACGTATTTCAGCGTGTTGATGGAAGTGTTGCATAATTGTGATGTCATGAATGACATTTCTAGGATCATGTATACATAAAATACCAAAATGTTCCAGAAGTTGGGGAGGTCCACATAAAAGTAATAATAATAATAATGTATAGATTTATATAGCGCACGTATCCACCAACTAAGTGGCGCTCAAGGCGCATTATATTATTATCCCTGCTCATAAGGCTCATAAGGCTCATAAATCATTCCTAAAACCATCTCAGCTCCCTGGGGAGTATACAGCTCAATTGCTGCCATTTCTAGCGCATAGAGAGCAAACCATCTCTGCCTTCACAGGTACCCATTTAACCCCTGGGTGGAGAGAAGCAATTATGGTTAAGTGTCTTGCTCAAGGACACAGGTGTCACGGCTGGGGCTCGAACCCACACTCTGCTGCTGGCAACACCAGAACTTGAGTTCAGTGCGCTAGACCGCTCGGCCACGACAATCCACTTTACGTGCATTATACAACACACGGGACCTACGGCTTTACGTCCCATCCGAAGTAGGGGGGGTCGTGACCCCCGACCCCCCCCCCCCCCCCTGGGGGTCTTCTCAATCCGTCCATTAAACACAAAGATGTGAAATAAACAGTAAACATCTACTGGTCAAATCACATATTCAAAATGGACAAACTCAATCGAACAAAGGAACCAATGAATAAAATCAACTGTTTGTTAAACCAAAATATGTCTTATCCAAGGATAAGACAGGAGACAACCCGGTTCATCTGAACCCTAATCGCAACTGACGGATTTGCCCGCATTTGAGGCATGAAAGCATGCTATTGCTACCCAAGTATCTGAAGAAAAAAATATCCTGTCTCTTAACCAACTCCACTGTTTTGACCAATTGGTCAATTTTGCTACCATAAACTAAGGTCCATTATTCCTACACTCATCTTTGTCACAACGACAATATATAGCAGAATAATCAGCAACGGACAAAACATCATTTTGTACTAAAAATGCAATCTGATCTTACAAATCAACAAGAGTTGAAGTGTCACTAAATGGGATTATATTGCACCATCAATCTTTTTCACTCTCTGAGCACTAACGCTAACATTTTGTCATCAACGTCTTCAAAACGCAATATCTGCCTGTATACACAACATCACGAAAGATTGATTGTGCAACAGTCTCCTGTGGACCGACAAGTGGAGGGTAATGTCAGGTGCGGTGGATCCAGAGTCTCGACAGGGACACATCCTCCCGATCCGACTCTGATATCCTCTTGGCCTCTTTTGCATGGCCACGCTGCAGAATTCAGAGAAAGGCCTTTCATCCGAACCTTTCAATTCAGTCTTTGCATGATAATTTTTTTTTTTCCCCCCTGGATAGGCCCATTTGGGGGTTGCAAGAATGATTTGTGTCGGGTAACGTGGCGCGCTATTCAACACCGGTAGCAGTGGCGTAGCTAGCTGGGGGGCAGGGGGCGGCCGCCCCCCCTGGCTCCAGTTCCAGAATAAGTGGGCCCCCCCTAACACATGCGAATTTTTTTCACATGCTTATGGGACTGACTGACGGGCCCACCAGCAGGCAGGACTATACAGGCAGGGCCGGATTTAGACCTTGAGGGGCCCGGGGCACTTCAGGTTCGGGGGCCCCTCGACATAGAAATTAAATTACATGACAAATAAAAAATGAACTAAAGTGAATGATAAACCGCATTTCTTCGAAAAAAATATAAAACTAATTTTATAATTATTACATTTTTTTATAAAGGAAGTCCTTAGTCTGGGGCCCTCTGGCAGGGGCCGGGCACTTCCCTTGCCCCCTTATAAATCCGGCCCTGTATACAGGGCCGCTTTTACATAAGGGCAAAAGGGTAGTTGCCCACGGCCCCAGGTAAAGAGGGGGCCCTAAAAATCTGTACAGTCATTTTTTTATAACCCGCGATTAATCAAAATCCAGTTGCTTAATATGCATGTAGAAGGTATATATAGTAGCACTAACACTTTTTCCGGATAACAATTAAGAAGTCGGTGTCATTGATTGGTGGGCCCCCTGGGATCCGATTCGCCCCCCCCCCCCCCCTGGCGAACATAGCCAGCTACGCCACTGGCCGGTAGCTCACCTAGAGTGTGTTCGCGATCGTGACCACAGACATGTTTTGGGTGAGCGTTTTCGTACAAATTGCTCAGGTTAGATTCAAGATAACAAAAGAAGTAAATGATATATAGTTTTGTTCCTTTTTGTTCAAATGAACTTGCTTGAAAAAACTCATCATATAAGTTTCACGTCAGAAACTTTCTGGTTACGAACGCGTTGGGCAGGCGCGAAGTTGGTCAAGACTTCAGAAACAAATGTTTAATTCTAAAACGCCCCAAATTATAAAAAAGGAAATAAAAATGGACTCAGTGGACGGGGTATATACTTTCGAGAAAAAGGGACAATGGTAATTTAGGAATCTTTTTCAAACGTCTCCAACATAGCGCGGCGAATACTCTACCAATTGGCGACATTGCACGTCATCATCATGTGTATGTCGATGATACGCAACTCTATGTATATCCTTTAATCCAAAAATACCTGGTGATCTGAAAAATGCAATTTCTAAGCTACATACTTGTATCGGTGATATAAAAAACTGGATGAATGAAAATAAGCTGAAACTTAATGACAGTAAAACCGAATTTTTTATCGCAGCTTCGCCACACAATCTCAAACGTCTACCAGATATCACTTTATCCATTGGCAATGCCTGCATTAAGCCGTCACAAACAATCAGAAATCTTGGTGCATTCTTTGATACAAATATGACAATGTCTTCTCATATTGCAAATGTTAGTCGAACTGTTACTTTTCACCTAAGGAATATAACTCGCATTAGTCGCAAATTCATTGATCAAGAAACTTGTCATCACGCTGTACGCTCTTTGATTTTATCTCGTTTAGATTACTGCAATGGACTTTTATCCTCACTTCCAAAGTCATACATCATCCGTTTGCAACGTCTACAGAATTGGGCAGCTAGACTTGTTTTCACTGTAAATAGAAGACACGATCCTGCACCATTGTTAAAATCACTTCATTGGCTACCAGTTCAACAAAGAATATCATTTAAATTGCTTCTATATGTGTACAAATCACTAAATGGCTTAGCACCAATATATTTATCAAATTGTTTGAAATTGTATGTTCCAAATAGACATTTAAGATCAACAGATGACTATCTCCGCCTTAATATCCTATCACAAGAGTCCAAGCTGGTGATAGAACTTTCACTGTTTGTGCATCCAAGCTATGGAACAATCTTCCTGTTTATATCAGACAATCTGTTTCTGTTAATGCCTTCAAGAAGGCTCTTAAAACTCACTTGTTTCCTCATTAATTTTGCATCAATTTATGTCTTATTCTATCCTGATTTGTATTTATTATGTCATATTAACCTTTGTAAGCGTCATGAGCCTCTCGGGAATGGCGCATGATAAATACTTGTTGTAATGTAATGTAATGTAATGTAATGTAATGTAATGTAATGTAATCCATTTTAAAACGTGCCAGGGTAATGGAAAACAACTCAGAAGTTTTTGGAAGAATTTATTCTGAAGAATAGATTGTTGTCTTTTGAAAAAAACTTTAAAAATAAATAAATAAATAAATAAATCAGAACCCGCTTCAAGAAATCCTGGCTATGGGCTTGATTGAGGATTTATGCGAATACAAACGCCTCTGCGTGGAATTGCGTTGCCTCAACGTGTCACACAAGAGCACAGTGTCTAGCGTACCACGCAGTGAGAGTGTACACACAGTGTCCAGCGTACCTCGCAGTGAGAGTGTACCACATCACTGGCGAATAATGTACCGTGCACTGTAGGAAGTATTCATTCCATGAGACAACGTCGCCCTTCAGGCAGTGCGCTCAGTCGCGAATTATCCACCTCCATTGACTCAAAGCGATATTCATGTTGATATATAACGGGAACATTTTGTTTTGTATCATTCCTTTAAGGTATATAGACAAATAGTTTTGTACTCATTCAGTTCATTTGTGACCGCTGTCCATGATAATTGATGATAATTGATAATTGATGATAATTGATAATTGATCATCTTTTAGCAAAAAAACATTTTAGAATCTTATGTGTAGAGATCTTTTAAGTTTTGCTTTTTAATATATATATATAACTCGGAGTTACAACTACCAGCGTTCCACTAGTTTTACTACAAGTATATATATATATATATATATATATATATATATATATATATATATATATATATATATATATATATATATATATATATATATATATATATATATATATATATATATATACTTGTAGTAAAACCAGTGGAACGCTAGTTGTAACCCGAGTTTCACGCGTCATGCGCATAACGCGTGAAACTCGGAGTTACAACTACCAGCGTTCCACTAGTTTTACTACAAGTATATATATATATATATATATATATATATATATATATATATATATATATATATATATATATATATATATATATATATATATATATATATATATATATATTAAAAAGCAAAACTTAAAAGATCTCTACACATAAGATTCTAAAATGTTTTTTTGCTAAAAGATGTCGGTGAAACATAGGGCCTATTATCAGCGAATCGGGTTCCTGTTTGCGGTGCGTATACAAATTATAACGACGGACCGATAGCCGAGCTCCCACGATCCTTTCCTTTGTGAAGAGATGGTGGGTATAGACCTATAACAAATCAGACTGATAACTAATACATGGTGTATTCAGCACAAATTCTTGGTAAAACAAAATCGGGTAAGTAACTTTTGGAAAATACTAGGGTGGGTAAGTGCTGGGTAAGTGAAAAAAAAAAATTCGAGGCTTGGGTTGTGGGCCTATTTTTGTTTCCCCCTAAAAATCGAGGATCTCAATCTCAGGATCACTGACTTTAGCTTTAAGTAATTAAGTGTCAAAATACATTTCTGAAGGGACCCATCGAAATTCATTTCGACACGTATTTACTGTAAAATCATGCTTCTCACAAATTATTTTGGACTAGATCTGTTATTTTAAAGAATTTTCTTTTCTTCAAGTGAAATAGCAATATTTTAAACAATTTGTTTTCTTGAAAATAATACTAATAGCAATGTTCCGATGAAACGATAACGAATGTTGTTACCAAAAGTGTAAAAGGGCTTTCATTTCAGACGTGGAAAAACTACACTAAAATAAAAATGGTGTTTAGAATTTAAACACGCGCAAAATAAACGCGTTTAGGAATGCGTTTAAATGCTAAGCGGCCATCCTCTGTACATGTCACAAAGCTAAATGTGCTTAGCTTTTTGACACCTGTTCATATGGTTTTTAGCATTCAAACACACATCACAGAAAAGCACAATCTAAATATGTTTAGGCTCAACATGTGATAAAAGTGGGTACAAGCTAAGTGTTCAGAAACACTGGCGTAAATCCGTGATGAAAAGTGGGGTGGGGGGGGGGGATGATTTTGAAATTTGGGTGCACGGTATAGCTTAAAGTTCTGCATGTGTATTATTATTTTTATATTTTTTTCTACTCATGGAAAATTCTGGGGGGATGATCCTATAGACCATCCCCCGGTCCAAAAAGAGGGGGGGGGATATATCCCCCCATCCCCCGGGATTTACGCCCGTGTTTAGAAATGTGTTTAAATTCTAAACACCGTTTTTACAGTGTAGATTATTTGAAAGAATCTTCCCTTTTTAAAGGGAAACAACGTCGCTAGTGTTGACAGAATGTTCACAAACTGCTTCTATACAGCATTATTCAACACTTTTAAAAGTTAAATCCAACTTTATAAAGAGCAGTCACTGACCGAACTCTCTAAAATGTTGATTCAACACTTTAGTTTTAAGAGTGTGGTTTCTTTTTTTACAGAAAACACTTGGTGCAAAAAGTTGCCGTTTGTATAACTTATTGAACATGAGTATATGTTTTTTGTATTTTTTTCTCTGAAATGAGAGCACTTCAGACGAAACATAGGTTTCAGGATAATGGATAAACCTTTAGTAAACTTCTCATCTAGTTAACATTCATAATAATTCAGTAATGTTTAAATCTGGTTATGTTGTACATACCTTCCCTTTCAAAATGGAAGGTAATTTTAATAATAATAATAATAATAATAACAACAATAATGTGGACTGGTGCTCAAGGCGCATTATACAGGGTGTCCCTGAAAAAAGGAAACCCAAGTTTTCGGGTACATTACTCAATAATTAATAATTATTTTTTCAAAAATGTACACATCATTGGAAAGCTCATGTTCTCTTCTTTCATATGACACCATAATCATGATGGAAGGGTCACGCATGACTGAGCAGGGATAATTTGTACTTGGTATGGCACATTGACATTTTGTTCAAGGCAAATGAGGCAGTTATGCACACGTTACAATAAGGAATAAGGACACAGTTACACAAATCAATTTGTTTTAGGAATTTTTTATTCCATTCCTTTCATGACAGTAACCTTTTTTCTGATTATGTGCTTGTCAAAAGACAAAGTTCAATGTCCTTCCACATGTCCACCATTCTTGTCCACACAAGCCTGTGCCCTTGTTCTCATGGCCCTCATTGCACGACGGATCACTCCCCTCTGCTGCCGCAGGGCCTCAACCTCTGCGATGATTCTGTCACGCAGATCTCCGATGTCACGAGGAGGAGTGGTGAAGACCTTGCTCTTTAGATATCCCCACAAGAAGAAATCACACGGGGTCAGGTCCGGTGATCTTGGCGGACACTCGGTGGGATGATGCACGGCAACAACTCTGTCGTGAAACAGTTCGACCCCTGAGCCTATCTCTAACGATGACTCTGCGGTGAGCAGGTGCTCCATCTTGCACCCACCATAGCCTTCCGAAACTTCCATCTTGTTGGCGATGAAAGTGGAGCTCGAGCTGTGGTATCACCTCGTCGTTTATCATGCGCAGGTATGCTTCACCATTTAGGTTCCCGTCGAAGAAGAACGGACAAATCAGTGTACCGTTTCCACATAGTCCTATCCAGACGGATACCTTTTCCCGATTCACGTTCCTGTCGAAGTTAAATGGGGGAGGATTATGAAGAGGCGCATACTCTCGCACGTTCTGGTTGTTTACTTTTCCATTCATGAAGAACGAAGCCTCGTCTCCAATCAAGATATCCTCCACGAATCTTGGTCCGTGACCAAGTAGCCATTGACAGTACCGAAGTCGTCTGGGCAGGTCTGCTTGCAGCAGCTGGTGGCGGCAGAACATCTTGTACGGATACCAATGGATGTCCATTCGTACCATTCGATGGAAGGAAGTTTTAGAAATCACTAAGCCATTCCTCCTCGTAGAGACGTTGGGGTTCTCTTCCAGAACGTGTTGGACTGCTTCGATGTTATTTTCTGACCTAACGGTCCTTCTTCGCCCAGATCGACCTTTGTTTAGGTTTAGACTTGTACCTTCTTGTTGATATTTTCTGATGTTTTTCCAAATTGTGGACTTCGCGGGAACGTCACGTTCAGGAAAACGCTGCTGGAAAGCCGCAGCAACTTGCTGTAGGCTTCCAGAGCGAGCCCATTCAGTAACGAGAAACACTCTTTGCTCTGTTGTGAGCTGCATGGTCAGGCAAGCTTATGGTTTCGTTAAGCTGCAAAAGCTAATAAATGGAACTGTGTTTATTATCATGTACAATTTTTCAGAAATGAATAATGGATTTGCTTAGTGAATTGCTTGTTATGTAACACATTTCCTGTCTTTTAAAAACCATAATGAACCCAATGTAGCAGCCATCCACTTATTTTGAACAATTGGGTTTCTGTCAGTGCCACTTCAGATTGTATGTAATCGGTCATGCGTGATTCATTGATCATGTTTATGGTGTCATATGAAAGAAGAGAACATGAGCTTTCCAATGATGTGTACATTTTTGAAAAAATAATTATTAATTATTGAGTAATGTACCCGAAAACTTGGGTTTCCTTTTTTCAGGGACACCCTGTATTATTAGTATTACCCCTGCTCATCAGGCGCATAAATCATTCCTGAAACCATCTCAGCTCCCAGGGGAGTATACAGCTCAATTGCTTCCATTACAGCGCATATAGGGCTAATCAAACACAACAACCAACTCTGCCCTCACAGGTACCCATTTACCCCTGGGTGGAGAGAAGCAATTATGGTAAAGTGTCTTGCTCAAGGACACAAGCACCATGGTCGCGGTTGGGATTCGAACCCGACGACTCAGCCATCAGAACGCAAATCCGATGCACTAAAGCGCTCGACTATGGCACTCCATTGGCACAACCGCTTCTGCGAGTAGGCTCCCCTTTGATATAAAATGGTAAAATAAATGCACAGATTGTTTGTATTCATTCTCTTAGTGAACTGTTTCCTATAAAACTGGAATTTATTTCACTTTTCTTAAAATAAATATAGAATTAGCTGTTGCAAATTGCTTACCAACCTAAAGGACCTGTGGTATAAATGCAAAATGGTAGTCATTGGCCTTACGTTTCAAACCTAGCAGGTTCTTTCTCAAAGGCAAAATGGACGATATACACACATTCATACATAAACACAAGAGTGAGCAGAAGTGACATCACCTCAGACTATAGCCAAACAATTTATTAGATCTTTAATAATGGCCGATGGAACGGTCGTTTTCCCCATCCACTATTAAAGATCTAATAACCAAAAAATAAAAATAAAAAAATCAAATAAATTTATTTCGCAACATTTATTTCACAAGACGCGTTATACGCGACATATCTTTCTGAAACTAAAATCAAGACACAGTCAAGATAATTGTTTTCTTATTTTCGTATGTTACTTCTAATGAAGTTTCTAATTAAATAATGAATCCGGCTTCATTAGTGACTGAAACTTCGATAAAAACATTAATCTTAAACAAGTTTTGTTCATCCAAATTACCGGCAATATTTTAACTGAAAAGCGAGTCCCGAGTATCCACTGAATTCCTATCATCACCATGGTAACCGAGGAATACCCACTGCTAAAAACACTGTACAAGAGCGTGTATGTATATTTTAAGTACTGAAACTGAATGTAGCCTACACAAATGTATACAATGTTCTATTTTTATCACCCCTTAATTAATTCTGACTTTTCCCTCCCATTGTACATATGCACAGAACATAAAATTTCCTCTTTCCTATCCCATTACGATATTCCCAAGTTTCATTTTGTTTGCTCAATAATATCAACTGGTTATTTATTATGCATAAATCACGAGTGCCACGCAGGGGCTAAAGCAACAACTATTATGGGATGCCACCGGTTATTATTATGGGATGTTACAATGCCCAATCAATATGCGCATGCTCAGTGGATTGCGACATTTTTGCCCAATTAAAGATGACACATTCATGACCCGTCTGTACGTGCTCGCATGATGAAGCATGGCGCTTTACACGATGGCCGTGAAACATTATTTAGTTGATCGCAAACAAAAAATATGATTATTTGCACTGTAAAGTAATTAAGAAATGCACAAATTAAAGGAATGGAATAAGTTTTACAGCCTTTTAATTTCCTTGCCTTTGTTATCAAATTGTAAAATAGTTCATTGTGAATTAATGTGAGTTCGTCTAACATCTACTAACAAAAGAAATTCAAAAATGAATTATGAACTTTCATAAAATATTAACCTATCATTATTTCATCAAATGAGCATTTTCTAATATCTTTTGTTTAAATATGCTCGACGAAAACACCAAACTTATTGGAGTAAAACACAAAAAACTAAAAACTTTTGTTGATTATTATTTTGATATTTTTTTCTTCAAATATTAATATAGTAAAATCCATGCAAAATATTGCATATTTTTTGTTAATGAAACTTTTTTTTAGTTTGAACAAAACATTGACAGTTATAATCTTTGATGACAGCTTTAGACCCTATTTGTTTTACCAGGAAAGCCTACCTTTTCATATTTTTTGCTATTACCGAAATATATGAAATTCACAAAATAATTAAATAGGCCTACTATTATTCAATGGGCCTGCAAAGTTTGATAAAACACCAAGTTTTTGAATAGCATTTTGTTTTCAACTCAGTAATGCCTGCTCAGTGACTTTTAAATAGAGTTCGTTGCCGATCTCTCAGTGGGTGAAATATTCACATTGACACCCACGGATTGGTGTGGGTATGCTCGCTGCAGTTTCACTGACTTGATGTCGCATCGAAACACGGTAAGCGAGTAGTCTAGCCATAATTTAATTAAAATTTTCATGAATGTGATATGAAAAATGTGAATATTGAAGTTATAAGCATTAGAGAGAAGGGAACCTAATCAGTATTAATCTGAATAAATTAATGCGAAAATAGGCATAGGCCTATAGGACCTAAATTGAAAACCGCTTTCTGAAAAGTTAACCAACTTTTTCTTAGAGTTGGTCAACTTTGTAAAGTTAAAAACACTCCCTGGGTGTCATAACTTGAACTTTGAAATAGCTTGACCTATGCAGGCCCTGATGATTATGTGGGTTCTGTCCGTAGAGTGTGTTAAGCGGCCCTATCTTGCTTCGGCAAAAGACATTTTCGTTACTCCGCGTTTTTAAACAATTTGGAAGATATAATTATAATCGAGAACATTTCAAGGCATTTTCGGTACAGTTTTCCTCCGTCGACGCGTACGGAAAGTAAAGCTACATCGAGGGTATTATTCAGGTACTCAAGTACAATACAAACAAATTGAGTTAAATATGTTTGAATTTTTCTATTAAAATGTGATTTTTCTTCAACACAGCACTGGGAATCGACATTATTATACCATATGAGAAAATATTTTTTTAATTTTTTAATTTTTTATTAAGGCCTAGAGATAGATATTCCCTAGGATCCACAATTATTACAAATAGATTATACCGTATTGGACATATTCCGATGTAGACAAAGTTATGATCCACTGCATGTGTGATCTTATATAAGTTTTGAATTCAGTAAAGTGGAAATAAAAAGTGAAAAGAGAATTGACGAAGCCTTTAATGTAATGTTGCCTACATTTTATTTCTCAGATTTTTTGTTGGTATTATTTAAAATCATGGCCATATATGGTTGTTGAAATTGTAAAGTTACCTTAAAACTACAACAGCAAAACAGGAACATAAAAAGTAAGGAGAATTTAATCCAAATCCTTCTTAATTAACTTTATTTTGTTGTTTAAGAGCACAGGAGACTTTTGAGTAAGAAATGCGAATTTTGTTATTTTCCACTCAGAGTTGACTCGGTTTTAAAATCAATTGATTAAAAAAAAACATATTAATGCCACGCACGCAAGCCCCCCAATGTGCTCACATTATTAATTTTGCCCGTTTCCGCTTGACAAGTTATGCAAATTTCCTTAGGGTGTTGTTGCACAAGAACAAGGCCCTAATTGCTATGCAAAAAAAAACAAAGGAGAACCCCTCCAATAGTTACATTGGGCACACCAGAGTCAACTGGTGCATTTAGTTTCTCCCCCACCCCAGGTGAATTTGTGTTCCCTGGGTTTGTGTCACCCTGATTAACTAAGTGGTGATTACTATGGGATGTTTGAGGTGATTAATATGGGATGTATCTTTATCTCTGACGTCAACTGCGCATGCACAGTAGCCGTTTTACCACCCTTTTGTCGTGGGGGTGAGTCTTTTTTTGTCCATTCTGCGCCATCTTCGCACCTTCCTCGGTCCAAAAGGGACTGGCACTCCAAACGCAAATTTTCTTTTCGTCTGGGATTTTTTTCTCTGGGCACCACGGAGGCACTCAACTCCCACGGCGTGATGCCAGGAGTTGGCAGAAACGAGGAGGACGGTGAAGAAAACTCATTTGAAATGGACGATTCTGTTGATTATGGGCCGAGTGCACCCACAGAAGGCGAACATGTCAATCCAGGTAAAATGAACGCGCCTATTTGAATATCGACAACAATTTGGTTTTCGCCAAGGTATCGCATCGGCAAAATATAATAAAAGCACAGCTAAATGTTCAGCTGCGAGGGTATGCATTTGAAGATTATACATTTTATATGCATGCTGTTAAATCACCAAGTGTGGATTTTCAGTAGTTGTCGTAGATTTTGCAAAACAAAATGTTGGATGCCATGTGGTACCGCACGAGTATCGTGGTCAAGGTCCATCGGTCATCGTAAACGTAATCGATGCATGTTGTTCGTCACCAAACAACGTGAACTCTGAAGAGATTAACTCTCTCCCAGGGCGCAATCCGGCCACAATCCCCACCGTATTTCACTCTACAGTCTTCCCCCTAGTTACTCGTGTGAGAATTTAGGATTTTATAGGAAAACTTCCTGGCCAAAAAGTGTTGGAAGATTTTTTACTGATCTTTCGCGAAGATAATTATCCCGATAATTATTCGTGCTGGGGGCCTATTCGCCACGCACGTCAATGAATGAATGGCTCCCACTGATAGCGTGTGTGGATTTGCGTGTTTTGATGAGTTATTCGAAATCACCGGCATACTTTCATCTCGATTTTAGCCGTATTTTTACTCATTTTTGATACACTTGTTACCCTTTCAGTGGAAGAGTCTCCCCCTTCTAAGAAGAAAAAGAGCAAGAAAACGAAGAAAGAGAAGCGAAAAGAAGGAAAATCATCGAAGAAACGCAAGCGGGAAGCAGACAACAGGGAAAGCGGTGGGGTGAGTTGTTTGTGTGTGTGTGTAATCGGCTTCGGTTCTTTGTGTACACTTTTTTAGCAGTGCCGTGTTGATTTTTTTGAGGACAGTTTGACGTTTTGTAGAACTTATGAATTCACTCAAATTACATTTTTTCTTTTATGTGTAGGAGTAAAAACGTTTGGAACTGAGTTTGTATGTTGTTTACATAATGTTTGCATGTTTTTTTTAAATGAAAACATAATTTCCTGAAAATTCATTTGACATTGTTTATTAATTTGATTTTCAACTTCCTCATCAAAAATCTGTTTTCTTTCTGCCAATTGTCAAAAAATCCTTTCATTAGAAATGACATGTTACCTAAATGTATGCAAATTTATTTTTAAACACGTAATTATGTAATTATTAAAAATTGCAATTTATATGATAATGAGTAATATACACACACATATATAGTTTTAGAAAACAATTGGAAATATTTTAAATGAGTTTGTAATTTATTAATTTTTTTTTTTTTTTTCACGATGGAATGTCAAATGTTTAATTCAATGCATATGGAATTTTTGGTTTGTATTGGTCAAATAACCAGTTATCTCTCAAACTTAAGTCCCCAAAACTTTTTTATATTGTTTATTATCATCGTGCATGTATATTAAAAGCATTGATTTGTCCAAGTCTTTTCAAAAAGTACAATTGCTCAAAAATAGGGGCAATTGGAAAGAATGTAGATTACAACCGCCACTTTTCTATCCAAATATGACAAATATCAGACTTTCTTTTAAAAGATGATAAAGGACACACTGGAAGTAAGCTTGGGCGATATCAATTTTTTTCACACGATATATCGGCAAACATAAATCATTATTTTAGATAGTATCCCGATTATTTTTTTCATTCATGCATAATTGCTTTAAAGTAGGGTTTTCAGGTGAAAAATTATTCCTAAACCAATATGCTCAATATTTATATCAAATTAAAGGTCTTGATGAAAGAAATACAATGCTTTTTAAATCAAGAAAATCGGACGAGTAGTTTTTGAGGAATCCTGTTTTATTTAATCAAATATACAGCATTCGATGAAGCGAGACTGTCCATACACTGTGTACGTCCCTAATGACACCAAAACGTTGAATCAGCCTACACACACCGTGATACACACGCACAGCGTTCGTGCTCGTTTCCCTCATAAGAGCTTTTGAAAGGGTGTAAAAAATACACTCTCCGCTCAAAACTAAACAAAATTACAGCTCAAAACTTTCACATATGATAGAAAAGAGGTGTAAAATTCATTCAGACACTGCTCTTACCTTTCAACTTGAAGATTTCACCTCGAAAAAACGGCGTTTACTTTTTATCTCTTCGTAACTTCGGTTGTAGAGTAGTTATGGAGATCGAGCAAGCATGGGTATGTAAAGGAGCCCTTTGACTCAATAGGGAAACCCGTTTTCATGTCAATCACAATGTACTCGGGCGCAGAGACAGCTCCGAAGTGGATGCACTCAGCAGAACGCGGCAAATTTTACGCGCCGGATGCGCCCGATCTCGGAACACTTCGCGAAAGGCTGGGCGGGACGAGAGTGGTTCATTCATAAAAACCTAGGCTTTCGCACGTACTTCCGATTGCTATTTTATGTACATTGTTGGATAGCTGAAACTATAAGCTTTCCAATGAGCTATTACATGTAAGATTTTGACAGGTAAAAGTAGTAAAGTGTTTTGATTTAAAATTTTGATGTTTTTTGTTGCGGGCGATGCGCTGTACGTGTGGCGGGCTTCGGTCAAGCACGTACAAACTGAAAACCCTATTTAAAGCCGATAACCACAGGTATATACAGTGTACCCCTCTACAAGCGTCACAATAAATCACAAATTCATTTGCATAGTGCGTATGTACTTCTGAAGTAGTTCGCTTTGGTTTCTCACTTCCAAAAGCTGAAAAGACTGTCCAAATTTTGTTTCCATGTAATTTCTGTCTTGACTCACAATGGCAATTTTTTTTAAATTTAAATTTTTTTTTTTTTTTAATCGTGATTTGCCAATATCTCGATAACTTCAATAGTTTCTCGATATTGTTAAGCTTGGGCGATAACACGATAATATCGAATATCGAGATACCTTTTTTTATTTTTACGATATCAAGAACCTTTTTAATTTATCGAGACATCGGCAAATCGCGATTAAAAATATATATCGCGATTTAAAAAAAATTGCCATTGTGAGTCATGTCATAAATTCCATGCAAACAAAATTAGGATAGTCTTTTCAGCTTTTGGAAGTGAGAAACAAAAGCAAACTACATGTACTTCAGAAGTACATACACGCTCTGCAAACGAATTTGGGATTTATTGTGATGCTTATACCTGTGGTTATCGGCGCTAAAGCAATCATGCGTGAATGATTTTTTGTGTGCAATATTATCAATAATCGCGATATATGTTTACCGATTATATCGTGGATGAAAAAAAATCGATGTTGCTCAAGCTTAGATATTGTAATTGAATAAAAGAGGTATCGTGATATTCGATATTATCGCCCAAACGTAATTGGAAACGATATTTTGGGAGATTATGAGCAATGAGTGTATGCACATCCAGTGAGATGTTAGCCATTTTGTCGTCTGCTAAAAATACATGCTTAGACGGTTTGGTTCGAAATTCTTTCTGGCAAACACTCCTACACATGGAGGCCACTCTGATCCACAAAATTCTGCTCTTGAGCAACCTTTAGTACATACATGTACAAGCCTGCTGTCCTTTCCAAGTAATCTTACAAAATCAACTGTGTGCCACCCAAGGCCACTGTAAATGTTTGAACATATGAGTATGGCCTGCAATGTATCAATGGTAGACCACCTTACCCTGCAATCTCAGTAGTGTGACAGTACACAGAAGGGTAACCATAGGAGGCCACTGGCAACAGCTAATGGCTTGGAGTGGCCTGAATGGGTTGTTTCAAAAATTGCACTGATTGTAGGAGGGTTAAAAGGAACCAATTTTTTAATACAAATAAACTGTTAGGATTCTGTTGATGTTAAGGTTGATTTTCTAGCTGGGGCAGAAATACATTTTCAGAAACCCTATTTTCTTAACCTTTTTTGTACAAGGCTGCTTTACTCAGGGGCACGTTTTCACAACCCTAACCAGAAACATGTTTGGGCTTCGGTCATTGGTTAAGCATTTTCGCGAGTTCGGTTATGCTGCGATGACGTCATTGTTCTGACCAAATGTCAACAGAAGTTTGTGATCAGTTATGCTTGGTTTCAAGATGGTGGATTGTAAAAAGTAACAGAAATTTTGTTAATTATTTGTTAAACATGATGAAATGATTGTTCGTATACAAGTATTATCTTTCAAGTTTATTACTAGCACTCACAAGTAAGTTCTATTTTGCCAAAATGTTAATCACACTGTATATTTTAAGAAACGTTGAACACGTCACAAACTAAATTTAACAATTTTCTGGTTACGTTCACATTTTCGCGTAGCTATGCCGTCTTGTTTCTGGTCAAGAATTTGATGCCAGAAACCAGTTTGTGTTCATGTTTGCCAAAACACGCCCCAGAAGACAAAATGGCAAAGTTTTGAGTGTCCTCAATTGTGGACGCTTTACCTTTATGGCTGTTTATTATAATTATTCCATTATCCCCCTAGCTATTTTGGCTAGGAACCTTCCTGAATCTGCCAAAATCCAACACCATGCAGTAACACTACCACCCAACTGTTGGACTTAATGAAATTAGGACACCCGGCCCCATGCAAAGTATCCCTGTCTGGGCTATACAGTACCGAGTCCATCAACATCCAACAAACCCTGCTGTTGGAGTTTGAATGGCTTGGGGTGGTTAGGGTTTAACCTTGATTACAAGTGTGCATATGTAGATCTATATTGTTGATTTTGCCATGAAGAGGAAATGTTTCTAAATGAAATTAACTTGTTAACCCTAACCTCACTGAATACTACAAAATACTACTTGAATAAACTGCAGTATGGAGTACTTTTACTACACTGGTCTATGAGAATTGAGTAGTATTTTGTAGTACAGTGTACTGGACCCCAAATGAATGCCTAGGACGTTAGGGATATACAGTGTACACAAGTACGACTTGTAGCTTTGCATGGTGATGGGGATAGAAGTAAAGACTTACTGTAAGAATTCTCTTTTGAGTAGTAAGTGATTCTGGGCCATTTACAACTGAAAGTTTTGATCAGTATTCTGTAGGCTTGGCATTTTCCGTTTAATTTGTGAAACATGTACATGTTTTGACACACACCATGTACACATGTAAAAGAATATTGTTATCACTAATGGCTTGATGCAGACGAATAGTACCTATTTAGTACAGAAAATAATCCAAAATATGGCAATACCGATTCAGTAAAAGTACAGATTAAACAAATCCAAGCCTGGCACAAATTACACAAAACATCATCCAAAATTTCTGGTTGTGTTAAATTGAAAACGAATTATCAGTTGAACTTCCTGGAAATCATGATATGATAATAGCGGGCCCACTGGTTGCACTTATATAAATATTGTGGAAATGGAAGGTTCCATTTAAAAAAAATGTAGGATTCGTTTACACGTTTAGTTTTTCGTGTACATGTAATAATAATATATAATAATAATAATAATAATAATAATAATATATAATAATAATATATTGATATAGCGCCCAATACCAGTGAAGGCCTCTGGGCGCTTTACATATCATGTAAATGCATAAAACTACCAAATATAATTAAATTACCGTTTCACATTGTAAATTTACATATCTAAAAATACACACGAAAAATATCAAGAAATCCATAAAATGTACACTAAAAGAGTGGCCAGCACTCATAAGTCTTAAAAGTAAACTTTAAAAACAATTATACTAGCATAGAGCATAGAACAAATTGCTAAAAACCGTGGGGGGAAAACCCCTGTAAAGTTCATTATAAGAACAAATCAAAAACAAAAATCTAAAAAATACGGAAGACCCAACGTAAAAAAAAAAATGTATACGACATAAAACACAATAAAGGGGGCCACTTTGCATCTGTCACATTAGCAGTTTTTCCAATGGTTGTTATTTATTTTTAAGTACCTGAAACCGGCTTATACTAGAACTAATTTGAGTTGATTTATTTTATTTTTTTATTTTTTTATTTATTTTTTTACCCTCAAATTTCCATAAAAATTGGACGGAAAAAGTTACCTCACTTTTCCGTCCATTTGTTGATGGAAATTTTAGGGTAATTAAAAAAATAATAGTAATAATCAACTCAAATTATCTTTAGGATAAGCAGGCATGTCTATTCAAATGTTGAAATTCTTTTTGGGTGGTTTCAGATATTAAAAAAAAAATTACAACCATTAGAAAAACTGCTAACGTGACGGTAGGAAAGTGGCCCCCTTTATTGTGTTTTATGTCATAACCATTTTGAATTGGATGCTGTCCATACAGACAAAACAAGATAAATATATGAGCTAAAAGTCCCAACCCTGGCCTAGTATTCTCCTGAAGACGATCAGAGCATACTGATCAAATCGTTAACCAACTGGATCTTTTCAGAATCACTTACTTCTCATAAGAGAATATTTACATGGTGTCACTGCAAACGGTATTGCATGTAAATGCATGCCTGTGCTCCTGCAGAGACCATTATTAGCCTGTGCTCCTGTGGAGACCATTATTAGCCTGTGCTCCTGCGGAGACCATTATTAGACTAGCTATACTAAAGCTATCTTGTTTTTTCTTCTTCCAAACATAAGGCCAAAGAGATACTTGCATAAAAATAGACTGGCCCCTTTTATGTTTGAGAATCAGCATTGTATAGCCTGGGACCATTGTCTAGTGTTCAGGGATCCTGACCACAGATATTTAAACAAAAACTACACATGTATAGACGGTAGTAGTACGTGCACAGACCATAATCTCGGATTCTTTGTAAGCGTGCGCATCTACATGCAGAGTCCATCTATACTGTCCGTCTATATACTGCATTGCGAGCATGTATACATTTTTTGCATTATAAAACGTAATGTCCAATCTGGATCCTAGGCCTATTCCACTAAGTCTTGCGTGGTGCACACTTGCTCCCGGTTTTAGCCTTAATCACGCACGGTCACCGTTTACGGTAACTTCTGACATCATTGTGAATAGATTTTCTTGGCAGTCTTTTGAAAGTCACCTCAAAATGAAGATTTGATGGTACTGGAGGCTGCCATCTTATGTAGATTATGAGCAGTAAATGTTGACCGCAATCTTAACCAGTTCACGTCGGGAATATATATTTTTTCCCGGTCCCCCGTGCGGGTTTATTTTCAGTGAAAAATCAGAAAAAATTTCTTGCCGTTAACATTTTTTTTTTGTCAATGAAACTAAGTCCGGACACCCAAATAAACACCTTTACTCATTGACATTTCGAGAATTAAATGGCTAGTTTTTTAATTACGGTTGTGTTTGTTCAGCACAATTAGACCGTTGGCAAGCTAGTATGCAACGGCCTATTATCGACCAGCGCCCGGTCGAACAGACGGCATACCCGGAGAGAGAGGAAAGGCCTCGTAAACAATGGATATAAATCCGTCTTTACAAGTTCTTGGCTGGTATGTCAAAGGAACAGGTCTTGGATAAAGGGATTACGCAAAAATCAACAAAAAGAGTGAACTCGTTCATTGTTTGCAGTGTCTTTTGTCCGGGGCCACCGAACCGTGACCCCATGGACTCCGAGAAACGATTGCGTGTATACAAGTCAGGCGCCACGGTAACACACACAAAAATCGGAATACGTGTTTAGACGCTCTCCGATCCGCGGTTAAAAAAAAAAATGCATGTATACACGACCTCCGACGCGAACTGGTTAAAACCCACCAGTAACCACGTACTCTGAACTAGACAGTTTGTGCTGTGGTACCGGGGCGGCCATTGCTGGCCAGCATTCTAGCCGTACGTTGCATATATGCATTTGTGTCTATTTTGAAATTTGTCCTAGTCTTGCTAAGACAGATCTACGTCATAATAATAATGTAATAGTAATAATGTGGACTTATATAGCGCACGTATCCACCAATCTGGTGCTCAAGGCGCATTGTATTTTTACCCCTGCTCATCAGGCTCATAAATCATTCCTGAAACCATCTCAGCTCCCTGGGAGTATACAGCTCAATTGCTGCCATTTTGGCGCATATAGGCTAATCAAACAAAACAACCAACTCTGCCCTCACAGGTACCCATTTACCCCTGGGTGGAGAGAAACAAATGGTAAAGTGTCTTGCTCAAGGACACAAGCACCATGGTCACGGTTGGGATTCGAACCCACATTCTGATGACTCGGCCATCAGAACACAAATCCGATGCACTAAACCGCTCGACCATGGTACTCCATGGTGAAATTTGTATTGGTTTTATCCAAGATCTATGGAATCTAAAAAATTGGGGATGGGGGGTGGGTGGGTTTCAAGTGAAAGGAAAGACAACAGTAGCTCTGTATAGTTGAACTAAGTAATTATAATATTGCGCCAGGATTTAGCTTTTTGTTTACATTATTATTGTTTTACAACTTGTTGTGTGTAATTTATATTTTGGGATACATTTTAATTTTTTTTTAAATTTTGTTTTCAGTTGCTTGCAAAATTATAACCAACCTCATTCCCACAGTCTTTCTCAAAGCGGGAGAACAGTTGGGTCATACACATTAGTGTGGGATTGAGGTTGCATTATAATAAACATGTACTGACCTTCATAGCTCACAAAACAATGCCTTAGGAAGGATTTTTGTTTGTGTCACTTAATACATCTCTGTATAGATCAATACAGATATGATTTAAAAAAAACCACCTGGTATCACGGTTACTAAGCAGTGCAGTGTTATAATATAAGCCACCCCCGTTTAATTTTGGTATATTCCTTTTTGATGTGTTCGTCTACTTAATTTGCATAAATTCATATTATTCCTTTTTCATGTAAATATTACTTATTTAAACGCCCTCTGTTTCTTGTATTTCACTCGTATCTTTAACTTGTGCGTCATTCCGATATAGGCTGAAGGTAACAAGAGTGTTTTTTTCAGTGTAGGGCAAAATTAAATCAATTGTTTATCACCTGATGCAAGAATTTCATCAAGCTATAAATATCGCGGAACCCGCTGCTATATAGGATTCTAGCCAGCCAATCGTCATCGGGCAAGCTCGGTGGTTGAGAGGTTAAGACGTCTGCACTAGTAAGCAGGTGGTCGTGGGTTTGAATCCCGCCTGAGTCACCTGTGAAGTTTTTTCCACAGAAACTCTGAAAGCACTGAGTATACAGTGCTATACACATGTTGGTGTAGGGCAAAAATTTAATTGTTTATCACCCGATGCAAGAATTTTATCAAAGTATGTTTTTGTGTATTCTTAAATAAATCAGCAAAACCGCAAGAAGTATTTCCCGTATACTCACTCTGTCCTGTATAACAACCTAATGGTCACATTGTTGTTTACTTAGCCTACTGATTTATTTTTCAGGAGAGTGACTCCCCTCTGAGTGATGATGGAGAGATTATTTTTAAACACAAGAGCAAGAAAAAGAAAGACACAACCCCAAAGGTGAATATCCACGACATTTTGCCGAATTCAAGAACTTACTGCTAAATCTGAGATGTTATTTTCATCCTATTTTCATCCCTTGGCGAAATGGCCACTGCACATTTTAGTAATGTTCTATTGACCTAAATCCAGGATTTGCCAACATTGCCCCCCAAAAAGTCTCCTGTTTCTGGTCATAGGTCGGCTTCAAAATCAGTGCTATGACATGCCCTTTTTTTTTTTTTTGGCCAACCAGTGAAGTACATGAACATGTATGGGGTTATTAGAACCAGACCAAATTTCCCATACACAAAGTACATGTATGTTGGCTAAGAGAGGCCTCACAAATCAGGCAAACGTTCATACCCCTATGTAAAATAGTCGTTTAAAACACAGCACGGCAGAATTCCAATCGATCCAGCAAATTGGGCTGCAATTGGACGTCGTTTCATAGCAAAAAAACAACACAAAAAACAAACTGAAAATGCTGAGGGGACGCGCATGAAGACCAGGAATCTACATATATGACCATTATCTAGTAAACGTTTTGTGTTGACCCTATGATGTTTGATAATCAGTGGCCTTGCACTGTATCCTAACCTTGGACAGAGTGTTGGAAGATTAGGAACAAGTTACACTGCGAAATCGACTGCCCCCCCAAAAAAAAAAAATCATTGGGCATTTTGAGGCATTGTAACGGTTTGCAAATGTTGCTGTCATTATGGCTGCAGGAGAAGGAGAAAGACATGGGGCCCAAGAGTTCCCTGGAGCTGATGCGGGAATTCGGCATTGAGGAGTTTGAGATGGAGTACATGGAAGCTGACTATGACAGCCTCATCAACTACAAGCTCTTCTGCCAACATGTCCGCCCCTTGGTCATTGAGAACGCGCCGAACTTGCCAACGACAAAGATGACGACACTGCTTGCCTCCCTCTGGAGGGAGTTTGCGGCCAGCAACCCGAAGAAGGGTATGACGAGGCCCCCGCCTCCCCAGCTCCTGTTGTCGTCACCGGAGGTACCCAAGGAGGTACCCAAGGAGGTTTCACCGGTGAAGGAGCCGCCGGTCCAAGAGGAGGCAAAGAAAGATAGAGAGGAGAAGGACATTGATGTGGAGGAAGTCAAAGAGGTCAAAGGTGAGTGGTGAAAGGACTGTATGGAACGTGTTTGCAAGGGGGTCATAGAGCGTTCATGTTCATGGAAATGTTCTCGGTGGGTAAAATGCAAATCTTTGGGGATTTGACATAATACCATAAATGATGATCAATCAAACATCACCTTAACCCTAACTCCCTAGGCCCATTTGCTTACACATAACCTGAATCCTCCAAAATCCTTCAGTAGTAAAGCAAGCACATGACATGTACATGTATGCACACATGTGTTTCTAATCTGTGATACATGTACATGGCCAGGGATCCTCCCTGCATGCATGGAGCAATAAACAGTGTCCACTTACCCAAGCACTGACCTTGCAATCACTACAACAAACATGGATGTACATGTACCATGGAAAGGCAAGTATGCCTAATAACCTCAATCCTCCAAAATCCTTCACTTTAGCAAAGAGCATGTAGCATGTAACCTCAATCCTTCAAAATCCTTCACTTTAACAAAGAGGATTTTGGAGGATTTAGGAAGGTTAGGGCTTATCTAAAATCAACGAAGGAAAGTACCTTGGTATGTGCATTCGGTTGTGCTTGTATACATCACTATATATACGCATCGCATACACCAAAGGCAACACACATTTGCTTATAATCTATGAAGACATACAGGCATTCATATCTTTCAAAGATATTCTGTTTATTAGGGCTGTGCATTTTCGGATATTTTTGGAACCGGATAGCCGAAATCAGGCAACTTCGGTTTCCCGGGTTGCCGTTTTCGTTTTTGTTGAAAACATGCCTCCGGTGGTGTACAAATACATGTACTGTGAATAGTAACAAATTGACTTTTATAATACAGAGGATGCCATACTTAAATCGATCTTTTCTTTATTGGAGTGCAATCTCTTGAATTTAAAGATAATTGTCTGTAAGTGTAAACATTACGTTGTTCAAGAGTCACAGATTTCTGTTCGCACCGAATTTTAAAAAGTCATTTATGGGTAATTGGAACCGAAAAATGGAACCGGGTAATAACCGTTTCGGTTGGTTATCCGGATACCCGCATACCCGGCACAGCCCTACTGTTTATTATGTAGTGAAATGCCTAGATCTGGTTTGTTGTGAAACTTCCCCTGACTGGTTGTTCAAAATTGCTCTTGATTGAGAGTAAGAATACTCAAACAAGCAGTTTTGCCAACAGTACCAATGTTATCAGTCCCCGGACTATGGCACATTCAGTACAGACTGAAATACCACATTTACTGTATAATTTGATGTGTTTGTCGTCTTTAGGTAAAAGCAAATCTGCAAGCAAGGACAAATCCAAAAGCAAGAAGAGGAAAGTAGCTCCCCTCAAGATCAAGATCGGTAGTGGACAGGGAAGGAAGAGAAAAAATCACTCTTCGGTAAGTCCTCTCATCAATTTATCCCCCAGATTCGTGGGTTTGGGACCGGTGAGTGGGCACCAGACTTGTACGGCATGTGACTCGAGTCGCATTATTAGTGACTCGGACTTGGGTTCGAGTCACTGTGTACAGTGACTCGGTCTTGGGCTCAACCCTTAGGACTCGGACTTAGACTTGAAGGTTTTGTGACTTTGAATGAAGATTGCTCAATGTGAATAAATTTCCTTAACCCTAACCACCTCATATCCTTTAAAATCCTCCAAGGGGTACTTTTTTGGGAAAAATTCAGAAATGTTGGAAACTGGTACTTTCACCTCTTCAAATGGGGCAAAATTCCTACCTGGCAAGAAGTACAGGCCGTAAGTGCTGAATATGAAAGATCAACGAAAATGCATGGTGTATTTTGAAGATAAGGGCACATTTACAAAAGTGCACTGGAGGATTTTGGAGGATTCAGGAAGGTTCCTAGCCAGAATACCAAGGGGGTTAGGGTTATTTATAATAATTTCTTAATTATAATCAGTTACCTTACACATATGATAAGATTCTTATTATAAGATATTAATAGTGGCAGAATTACCGATGGGAAAAAAATTAAATATTGGACGAGTTTAGACTCGACTTTCCTGACTCGGACTCGAGCTTCATTAGTATAACCTAAGCGCTACTTGGCATAACGCAGCTTAGCAAGGAATTTCTGATTTTGCGCACGTGTAAGGATTTGCTGCTTGCATGGATTGCGCTACAGATTCTGAGCTAGCTGTGTAAGCACGGACGCAGGATTTCATGTTAGTTGTTAGGCAGGTTAAGTGGTAATTTTCTACCACCGGAGGATAAATATAAAGTTGCCTTTTCATTCACTCTTTCAGAGTGATAGCGGAAGTAACTTTAGCGATCAGATTCCCAGCGACCTTTCAGATGAGGAAGCGAAGAGCGCCCCCTCTGTTCAGTCGGACAGCTCAGCAAGCCGCTCCTCAGCACGCAAGCCCAAGAAGCCCCGCCCCAAACAGCCGGTAGTGCAGAAGAAGAAGAAGAAAAAGAAGAAGGGATCAGAGGAGGACGGGTATGAGGTACGGACAATTAAGTTTACTGTTGTTTTTTTGAGGGAGCAGCTGAGGACATTGGCAACCAAACTTTGTTTGTCAAACTACATACATTTTCAATTCAATGTTTGTCCGAAAGGTGATTTATTTTTTGCTCATTTGGCTAGTCGTGTAATGCATAAATGAGCAATGTCACTGCCCTTAACCAGTTCGCGTCGGAGGCCGTGTATACATGCAATTTTGTTTTGCACCACGGATCAGAGAGCGTCTATACACGCCAGAGGAAACTCCGGAATATTTGTATGCATGCTCGGTTGACATGGCAGCAAGCCGAGTGTACAGTGACATGCTCGGTAGACGTGGCCACGCGCTGTGGAAGCTTCCATTAACGTGTTTGTGTGGGGAAAAGAAACCCGCACAGGGGCCCAGAAAAACTCTTTTATTCCCGACGCGAACTGGTTAAGGAGATGGCAGATGTTGCATTTTTTTTGGACGTCGATTGCACCTATGCATGATTACCTTCAACACCTTGGCTCTCTCTCCATTGTGGTTTCTATCTGTCTCCTTACATAACCACTTCAAGAAGATTTAAATTGTACTTCACATATGAAAGATTTGAGCCTTTGCATGGTGGAGTATTGTTTATCGGTTTGGTTTGCGGTAACACCATGTGGGTTATCTTAACTATCACTGAGTGGGATTGTGGTTCTGATAAGAACTTCACATACTTCAGTTGTTGCTTCTCAAGGCGGATTTATTATCTTGCACAGACGGACCATCAAGATTACTGTGAAGTATGCCAGCAGGGAGGTGAGATCATCCTGTGCGATACTTGTCATAGAGCCTACCATCTCGTCTGCCTGGATCCCGAGCTGGACGCAGCTCCAGAAGGCAAATGGAGCTGCCCTCACTGTGTAAGTAGATGTTATATCAAAAATGGCTGTAGCCTGGCACCAATTTCATAGAGCTGCTTAGCAGAAAAAAATTGCTTACCAGAAACATTTGCTTAGCGGATGTCTTTGATTACCAGCCAAACTTTCATACAAAATATATGCATTTTGGCTTGTAGTCCGTTTTATATTGCTTAGCAAAAATATTTGCGTAGCATAATTTTCTGTTTAGCAGCTCTATAAAATTGGCCACAGGAGTGGTGTGATTGTGTCCATGCAATTTCGCTATGAGTGATCACTGAGGATCATTTTGGCAGTCATCATAAAATCATACATTTTGACGAGATTTGTGCAGTGTTTATAATGAACAAAATCAGTACGTAATTCATCTTAAATTGAATCTATTGTTAATTCCGTCTATTTGATGTCACATGGATGTAAAAGTGAATCCCGAAAGTAATTTTTTACAAGGTTCTGTCACTAATAGAAAATGTGAAATAATTTTTAGTTTGAATTTAGGGAAGAGAACTCTTTTTCAAATTCCACATGAGAATGAATACTATTTTCTTGTGAATGACACAATGTTAAAAAGCTGAAAGTCACTGTCAAAGGTTGGTTGTTTATTTAAAATGATGTACATCGTTACTGAGCTCCATGTACAGATAATTCAAATTAACAGGCCTGTGATTTCTCAGGATTTTTTACAAACCTCACTTTGCATCAAGAATTTCTTGAAAGAAGAGAAGTAGCCACCAAGTAAAGAAAGAAGTAGCCTGCATTGTGTCCAAACCTCTAGTGGCTTGTTAGTAGGTATGTGGAGAGTCTGTAAATCCTCCAAAATTCAACATCTTGGAGGTTCAGGAGGCTTTGTCCTCTAGACCAAAGGGAGATCCAGGCCCACTACCCGTTTTTCAGGATTTTTTACTTTTGGCAAATCACACCCCCTTGAATCAAGCATTTTGTGGTTTTCTTTTTTCCACCCAGGAGACAGAGGGAGTTCCTGTACAGGAGGAAGAGCAGGATGAACACATGGAGTTCTGTCGAGTGTGTAAGGATGGAGGAGAGCTACTGTGCTGTGATCGGTGCCCCTCGTCGTATCACATCTTCTGTCTCAACCCGCCACTGAAGGAGATACCGGACGGGGAGTGGGTCTGCCCACGATGCTCGGTAAATAACCTCCCCTCCTGGGAAAAGTCGTGATGTTTACTCCAGTTTGGAGAGTACTTAACCTCTGTTACTCATTAGATCCAACAGGTGGATCATGTTGCTTTCAGCGGTGAAGCAAAAAGCCATCAGCAGGCTGAAGGTTTCACATTGTGCTGTTGTTGGATTCTGTTGGATTCTGTTGGATTCAGTCATGGTGAACAAAAGCACCATTGTTCTTTGCAGGTGTTACATACACAATACTTCATGATGATCAAGAAATGTGTCTAATCTGTGAATTATTCTGCTGAATTCTGCTAAAGTTTCTCATGATAAAGTAGTGTGCAGTGCTCTTCCCATAGCAAGCAGTACTGTCCAAAAGACACCTGCACAGACGTGCGCACGATAACTGTTTTCATATCTTGTACTCAACAGTGTGAGCCGCCAAATGGTAAAGTCCAGAAGATCCTCACATGGCGATGGACTGTCCCACCTGTCAACACAGATCCTTTGGATCCGGAGTGTGGCAGCCCCACTAAGAAAGAGCCAGGCGTCAAACCGACCCGCGAGTTCTTCTGTAAATTTCATAGCTTGTCCTACTGGCATTGTGACTGGGTGTCGGAGTTACAGGTATGGCTTGGGCGTAATAGACCTTTATTGTATTGGAGCCATTATTGTCTCGTACCTTGGCTTCCAATTGGTATTAACAAGCAATATATTAACTTGAAAAGGCACCAGTATATTTTGGATTAGGGCCTCTTTTTGATTTTGAAAGACTTGTGTATTAGATTTAAACCAAGATAGCCACTCGGTACAATATTGACATTGGTCAATCAAATTGTCTAATACAAACCATGAAATTGCTAGTACCAGCATGGATTCATGGCAATGTTTTTTGTTGAAGCGCTGTTGAAGGTGCTGGCCTGTAGGTTCCGATCAATTCTTCATGCAGCCAATGGGTTTTCTTACCCAAAGACCTCTTTCAATCTGTGTTGATTTTTCCTTTCCAGATGGAAGTGTTTCACATCATCCTGTACCGTAACTACACCCGTAAGTTTGACATGGAGGAACCTCCGCCACTGGAGGACGGCGAGACGTACGGAGGAATCTGGCGTCTCAATACGAGGAACAAGGGCAAGGAGGAGGAAGAACATCACATCAACCTGGAGGAGAAGTTCTACCGTTATGGTGTGCAGCCAGAGTGGTTACAGATACAGAGGTAAAGGCTGACAGGATGGAAAGGGGGTTGTCTTTAAAAAGTGTGACAAGTTTTTTGTTTTTTTGTTAAAGATTTGGTGGAAGTAGTGGGATAGGTTTTTATTTTAAGATTTGGTAGAAGTGGGATAGGTTTTTAATTTTTAATATTTGGTAGAAGTGGGATAGGTTTTATTTTAAGATTTGGTAGAAGAAGTGGGATAGGTTTTTATTCGAATGGACAGCAGTATTTTACATCAACCAGGAGGGGAAACTCGAAAGTTTCTGCGGACGATGTTCAGCCCAAGTGGTTACAGGTACAGAAGTAAAGGTTGACTGGAAGGAAATGGGATTGTATTGAAGATTTGGTAGAAGAATTGGGATAAGTTTTTATTTGAATATAGAGCAGTACTTTACATCAACCGAGGGGGGGGGGGGGGGATTCTACTGCTTCTGCAGTCAGCTTGCAGCCAAGTGGTTACAGATTAAAGGGTTAAAGAAAATTGAGGAAGGATGATAACAGGTTTGTAGTTTGAGGGGAAAGGGGAGTATGTGGGTAGGGGTTGGATGGTGGTTTGGTTGAAGAAGCGGGATAGATTTGAGTAACGTGGAGAGCCCTACATCACCTCGAGGATACATTCAACCCATTGGTGTGTGAGAGGTAAAGGCAGATAGGACAGTGTGAGAAGATTAGATTAGAAGGGTGTGTTTGGGGTCCATATGTTCATTGTCAATTCTTGTATGCCTTTCAGGATCATCAACAAACAGGTGCGTCACCGTAGCGGCAGGACACTATACCTAGTCAAGTGGCGAAGTCTTCAGTACGACAACTGCAGCTGGGAGGAGCCAGAACTGATCACTCAGACCCCCGACGGCAGCAAACACATTGAGTTCTACACCTCCCACAAGTAAGTCGAGTAGCCAGCATTGCGTGACACGGCAGCCCTGTTCAAATTTTTTTCCCTGTACACAAACCTTTGAGGCTCTTGTCCAATATAGCCTTGTCTTATCCAATTATAAGGAAATTGATTTTGTTTGTCCTCAGGAGATGTAAATTCCACATTGAATATGAAGAATGTATTTTCATTATTTACTTGTTAACAACGAGATAAAGCTTTCGAAGATTGTTTTTTTTATACATATCTCTTGTATGGGTGCATTTACAGACATTTTAACAAAAGTGTACCTTCCCTTAAATGTGCTTAGCTGTTATGAACGTAGCTGTAACAACATCAAACTAACTTAATGAGGAATTATTACATGTAACATTTATTTAAGAATTAAGTTTTTTTTTTTTTTGCAGATTGATAACAACATCCATTTGTCTTTTTTTATTATCCATGTGGAGTGCCATGGTCGAGCGGTTTAGTGCATCGGATTTGTGTTCTGATGGCCGAGTCGTCAGAATATGGGTTCGAATCCCAGTCGCGACCATGGTGCTTGTGTCCTTGAGCAAGACACTTTACCATAATTGCTTCTCTCCACCCAAGGGTAAATTGGTACCTGTGAGGGCAGAGTTGGTTGTTGTGTTTGATTAGCCCTATATGCGCTGTAATGGCAACAATTGAGCTGTATACTCCCCAGGGAGCAGGAATGATTTATGAGCCTGATGAGCAGGGGTAATAATATAATGCGCCTTGAGCACCAGTGTGGTGGATACGTGCGCTATATAAGTCCACATTATTATTATTATTATTATTATCCAGGAAGAGCATGCATATGCCAATAGATACCAAAGTGAGTAAGAAGAAGAAAGGAAAAAGCAAGAAAACTCGGAAAGAAGAAGAAGAAGAAGAGAAAGAAAAAATAGACGTAAGTATCCCATGCTTATTTCAAACAAGTGATGGATGTTAGATTGGGGGATCGGAGGGCCCAGTTCAAAGAATCGATATTAAGCGCAAAATCTGCTCAGCAAAATAAAATGTACTACCAGCTAAATGCAATATGCAAACTGGAGTTGTTTGCCGGTAACCAATCATGCATGCTTATGTTGATACTCTTTTTATATATATTTATGATCAGCAGATTTTTCTTACTAAGCAGCCTGGCTAGTTTCTTGAAGCTGAGAACCAGTTACAAATGATTGGTGGAAGATTCTAATTAAATGCAATTTGAATACGGTTGGTTCCACTTCTTGAAGGTGTTAAACACAACCTGGTCTGCTTAGTGCTTAAATGGCCTGCACACAATACTGCAAATGTACCATTATAGACCATGTGACCTATGTTTACAAAATTGTAGCGCGATCACATTTTGTGCCTGGTGGTAACCATGCACATCCTGTATTGGTTTAGACGTGACGTAACGGGTCACATTGTCTCATTGATCTCCATAATAGCGATCAAGGCATCTTCTGTAGATGATGTAACTTGCGACATATATGTAAGGCCTAATCCAAAACGGGACACTTTCTTCATGACATAGAGCTGAAATGCCACATTGAACTGAAACTCACAGGTTGTGACAGTATCGTCATGATCAACAGGGCTTGGAATCGGAGTGCTAGTTTTAGATTAACTCAGTGACTGAAAATAATACCCCACATGATAAGATCATGTTACCGTTGCTGCTGCATAAATGAGCCAGTAATTTTCAGTCACTATGTTCATCTTAAACTAGGACACCGATTCCATGCCATGTTGAAAGACTACTCTGATCATGACGATATTGTCCTGTTAAGACTCTGGCTAGTATCGAAAGACTAATGACACAAATAGAAATGACTTGGACTCGAAGCTCAGTATAAGACCTTGGGGGTTGGAGGACAAAGAGACAAGTCTACTTTATCTAACCATACTGCTTAACCCTCCTACACATGGAGGCCACTCCGATCCACTAAATTTTCAATATGTTTTTCACCAACCTTTAGTACATGTACATACAAGCCTGCTGTCCTTTCCAAGTAATCTTACAAAATCAACTGTGTGCCACCCAAGGCCACTGTAAATGTTTGAACATATTAGTATGGCCTGCAATGTATCAATGGGAGACCACCTTACCCTGTAATCTCAGTGGTGTGACAGTGCACAGAAGGGTAACCATAGGAGGCCACTGGCAACAGCTAATGGCTTGGAGTGGCCTGAATGGGTTGTTTCAAAAATTGCACCGATTGTAGGAGGGTTAATTAAGGCCAAAAAAAATTCTCCGGTTTCTGGTTTTCGCACGTGTCGCCTCAGACCCGTGCATTAGCATTTTTAATTTTCAATTGCAGCCAAAATTGAATGATCAATTGGAATTTTGCCATGCTGTGCTTTAAATGACTTTTTCACATAGGGGTATGAATGTTTGCCCGATTTGTGAGGCCATACTTTGGATATGGGAAATTTGGTCCCCGCCTATACAATGTATCACGTATTTCCCTGTTGGCAAAAAGAAAAAAAAACGCATTACCACACCGATTTTGAAGCCGACCGATGACCAGAAACCGGAGACTTGTTTTTTGGCCTAAAATAACATAATTCCTTTGGTATTTATTTGATTGTACTTTGTAGAGTTCCCTCAGTATATTTTAAATACCATAACAAAAAATAGTATACAGTTCTTTCCATAATAACAGGGTTGTAAGTTTTAAGGACTTTTCTTGGAATTCCAATTTTAATTTGGATTTCTTTTTTATGAGTTTGGTTAATTATTATTTTTTTGTACATTTTAATAGCCTGCAACATTATAACCAACTTCTTTTCAATGGTTTATCAGAAAAACAGAACAATTGGGTTGTACTCGTTGGCATCTGTGGGATCAAGGTTGCATTACATATCAATGTACAGACCTTTTTTAGCACACAGAAGAACTCCTGTATATATGTAGGTGGGTTGTTTGCTGTCAATACAGCTTACATAGCTGTTAAAAAATAAAATAGGGTAATTTGTTAATGCACCTCTAACATCATCCTGCTCCCTAATCCCCCCACCCCCCAAGGGCAAGCGGAGGCGGGAGGAAGATGACGATGAGGAGAGAGAGGAGGTTAAAGTGGATGTGAGTTCATTGAACTATGTTATCTGTTGTCAAAGCAACGCTCGCATCCTTCCTAGCAACCTAGATGCCTGTTCTTATGATTTGTTTTTCTTTAGTTTTCATCAGCTTCCCTCCTGCCGTCTGTGTGTTTTTTTTAAACAGAAGTGTTTGCATGCTACGGGAAAACTACAACTTTCCAATTTCCCTTCCCTCTCCTAAAGGTACATCGCCTTTTTCAGATGCGATATTTGGTGTTTGTAGCATTCACATAAAGAGATGTACATGGAAAAATCCATTAGCCCTAACCACCCCATATCCTCCAAAATCCTCCATAGGGCACTTTTTTGGAAAAATTCAGCACTGTTTGAAACCGGTACTTTCCACCTCTTCAAATAGGGAAAAATTACTACCTGGCAAGAAGTACAGGCCATAAGTGCTGAATATGAAAGATCAACAAAAATGCATGGTGCATTTTGAAGATAAGGGCAGGTTTCCAAAAGTGCACTGGAGGATGTTGGAAGGTTCCTAGCCACAATACCTAATGGGTTAGGGTTAAAAAGATGTGTAACATACAAACACCAGTTAAAATGTTTCTGTAAATGTTCAGTGTCACACGACTTCTTCATTTTCAACAATTTGACTGGAGTAATTTGTTTGAAAATCAAATTTGTAATATTGTGTAGAGAGGCCTTTTCATAATGTATTACAATCACCCAATTGTGAACCTCCATTTTGAAGCCCCTTATACATCATTGATATTCTTGAACAACAACTGTCACAGATTAACATGACATTATTAACTTTGTGTTAAATTGATGGTAATATCAAAAATCCATTGCTTCTGTCTGAGGTTCTATTGTTCAAAGGGACAATATCGTCACGATCAACAGGGCATGGAATCGGAGTGCTAGTTTTAGATTAACTCTGTGACCGAGAATAATACCCAAAATGATGAGGTCATATTTTGCTGCTGCTTAAATGAGCAAGTTATTTTCAGTCATTGTTTTCAGTCGGAGTGTCGTGGCCGAGCGGTCTAGCGCACCGAACTCAAGTTCTGGTGTTGCCAGCAGCAGGGTGTGGGTTCGAGCCCCGGTCGTGACACTTGTGTCCTTGAGCAAGGTACTTAACCATAATTGCTTCGTCCTTCGGATGGGACGTAAAGCCGTAGGTCCCGTGTGTTGTGTAATGCACGTTAAAGAATGCGCCTTGAGCACCACTTAGTTGGTGGATACATGCGCTATATAAGTCCACACATTATTATTATTATTATTCATCTTAAACTAGGACAACGATTCCATGCCCTGTTGAAAGCCTGCTCTAATCGTGACGATACTGTCTTAAGTACGATTAATCTAATTATTTCGCAAATGAATATTTGACGTTTGGCGAATAAGATGTTATGTTGGGATCAATACCAAAAATTGAGTGCATTTTCACTATTTTCTTGAAAGCTGAAACTTTCACAGATTGGTTTTGTCTACATATTTCTTGGTTCTGATGAAGTATAGATGATTTTACATACATTTCACCAATAGTGTTAATTCCCCATGAGATTCAGACAAAGTTGTAGTTCTTCCTGATTGACTATTTCGATTGTGATGTTATAACGTCTTGTCTGCCTCGTGTCGTCATTAAACAACCACAAATGCAGACATTGTGCACTCATATTAATTGGTCACTTTTAATTTTTGCATGACAAGTTTAAGTCTCTTCCCTGTCTGTGAATGTTTGCCTTTAGTTGAACAAAATTCTGTGTGACGTGCACCCTTAACCATAAATAATACAAATTTAGCAGTACATAACAATCGGCATGCAATGAAAATAACATAAAAGACACTAGCAGTTGTGGTGGTGCACATTGGCTGCCAAGTCTGAAATGTTGGCTGCCAAGTCTGAACTGTTGGCTGCCATGTCGGAACTGTTGGCTGCCTAGTCGGAACTGTTGGCTGCCAAGTCGGAACTGTTGGCTGCCTAGTCGGAACTGTTGGCTGCCTAGTCGGAACTGTTGGCTGCCTAGTAGGAACTGTTGGCTGCCTAGTCGGAACTGTTGGCTGCCAAGTCGGAACTGTTGGCTGCCAAGTCGGAACTGTTGGCTGCCAAGTCGGAACTGTTGGCTGCCAAGTCGGAACTGTTGGCTGCCAAGTCGGAACTGTTGGCTGCCAAGTCGGAACTGTTGGCCGCCAAGTCGGAACTGTTGGCCGCCAAGTCGGAACTGTTGGCCGCCAAGTCGGAACTGTTGGCCGCCAAGTCGGAACTGTTGGCCGCCAAGTCGGAACTGTTGGCCGCCAAGTCGGAACTGTTGGCCGCCAAGTCGGAACTGTTGGCCGCCAAGTCGGAACTGTTGGCCGCCTAGTAAGAACTGTTGGCTGCCTAGTAACTGTTTATACCATCTTCTAAGTTACGGTTTGCTTCCAAATTGTAACTGTTTGCTTCCAAGGTGTGACAGCTGTTAGCTTCCAAATTGTTAACTGTTGGCTATATTTCAGAAGCCATGAAACCCAGCCTGGGATCATGGCCCAAGTGCTAACAACTTTTTTGTAATCCTAGGAAAGCGGCAGTTGAGGGAACACGAAGAATCCATGAAGGACGTGTACCAAATCACATCTGCTTGTATTTGCATGAAAAAATGCACTCTTAATAAGCCAAGCATATCATTCTGTTATGCCATGCATATAAAAAACATCAGCTTAAAACTCTTGTTGTCACCATAGTATGAGTAGATCTCGATTAGCTCTTATTGTTAACACATACTTGACTGACACCTCAGCTGTCTTTTGTTCACAACTGCAGCTCTACTTGACTGGGCTAGGCCCTCCAGAAGCCCAGGTTATGTTGATTTGCAGGTAGCTGTATTGTTACAGGAATAGGACTCACAAAAGACATCAGGAGGCCAGGTAGCCTAGGCCTGGCCGGACTTCTCAAAGGCTTGGCTGTACCACAACTTTGGTCCTCCTCCCCTTAGATACCATTCTGTATTATAGCAGTGGCACATGCACACCTGGTCACATGCTTCAGCCGTACTAACTCATTCTACAAAAGCCTGATTGCAGTTATGACACATAGCAACAGTTGTCAGGGGCGGTCTTTAAATACCCCCATGCTAATTCATGCAGATTGATTGAAGGGCTGGAATGATGTATTGACCAATGACATGAGATTGAGAAGTACTGCATATTCATAACTCTGGCCCTCTTTGAGAGTGAAAAGTGTTAGTTCTTTAACCCTCCTACTTCTGGTACCTTTTTCATACAAGTTGATGCACCATTTGAAACCATTCGCTTTTGTGATTTTGAATGGTGAAATAACTGTGTACAGTATTGATTTCCCCAAATGGTTTTGAATGGTAGGTCAGCTAATACAAAACCTTGTTTGGATCTTTCCAAATGGTAGTACAGCTAATACAAATCTTGTTTGGATACTTCTAAGTGGTGAATCAATGGACCCTGTATGCATTTGAATGGATTTGAATGGCAGTAAAGCTTGCTACCAACACTGTTCAAATGGTATCACAATGTGTGTACAAAACCAATGGGCATTTTGGTAAGTGGAAATTTTGAATGGTTTCAAATGGTCTATCAGTAGGAGGGTTAATATGACAAAATAATGGAAGACTTTTGAGATGCTAGAAGGCAGCAGATTTAACAGATACTTTTCCATTGTTCTCAATAACAGATTGTTCACCGACACTTTGAGTTGTTTTGTGTTTTGAAATTTGCTTATATTCCTGAAGAAATAGTTATTGAACCACCCTGAGCAAACATGTAATTTGTCTTGCAGATGGCGATGTATTTTTGGTTCATTTGATCCCTGGTACTTTGCATTCTGTTTTATTTCATGAGAAATGATGTGTGACTGCAAGCAGTATGCATGAAGTGTAGTGAAAGGGCCCAAGTACCTCTCGTACCCACTGTAAATTCCTGCCACCCTCCCCTTCCCCCAACCCCAGGAATGTCGGCATGCCAAGAGAACTCCAGAAAGCATGAAGATGTGTGGATGTAGAAATTGTGTTTAAACCGCTACTTCCTTTTTCCCAAGATACCTTGCTTTGTTAGTGTTTAAAAAAATCCCTCCCTGAAAAAAAATTAGAAATTTGATATTTAAATTTTTTTAAATTTTTATTCAGCCAAAGAAGAAGTACGAGGAGCAGCCGTCCTTCGTCACAACTTGTGGAGGGAATCTCCATGACTACCAGCTGGAAGGATTGAACTGGTTACGCTACTCCTGGGCACATCGCCTTAGCTGTATCCTGGCTGACGAGATGGGTCTGGGAAAAACCATCCAGACGATCGCCTTTTTGTACTCGCTCTACAAAGAGGTCTGTAGAAATAGGGGTCCCCATAATTTTACTTTATTTAAATGAGTTTAATTTTATGTGGGGGAAAAAAATGTGATTACAGCAGGCCTGTGATTTCTCAGGATTTTTCCTGATTTCAGGAATTTTACAAATGTCCCTTTGCCTCGGATTTTTCTTGAAAGAAGAGAAGTAGCCACCAAGGAAAGAAAGAAAGAAGTAGCCTGTATTGTATCCAAACCTCTAGTTTCTTGTTTGTGGGATGTGGAGAGTCTGTAAATCCTCCAAATCCTCCTTTGTCCTCTAGACCAAAGGGAGACCCAGGCCCACTACCCATTTTTCAGGATTTTTTTTACTTTTGTCTAATCACCCCCTTGAATCAAGCATTTTGTGGTTTTCTTTTTTTCCACGGGGTGCATTTGCTATCTCTGGTCTGAAATAAAAATAGACTCCCATGTAACACAAACCTATGCAAAGCTCATCGTGATTAATCTAGCGACACTAGAATCCTAATTTGGAAAGAATGTAGAATACAACCGCCACTTTTCTATCAAAATAACAAGTATCACAGATTTTCCTTTAAAAGGTGATAGAGGACACACTTAAGGAGAGCAAAGTGTAGTCCAGTAAGGATTGGAAAAGGTATCTTCGGAGATTTTGAGCAATGGATGTATGTACATCCAGTGAGATGGTGGCCATTTTGATGTCTGCTAAAAACACATGCTTAGACATTGTGCACAAGTGGCGGATTGGGTTCGACATTCTTCCCTGAATTTTTGCAGAGGAAAAAATAACCATTTTTGGATTCATCCATCTGCTCCATTTTTTTTTACCCCAAGCGTATTCTCTTTCTTATTGATGGCAGGGCTTGAGTAAGGGTCCCTTCCTGATCAGTGCGCCCTTGTCCACCATTATCAACTGGGAGAGAGAGTTTGAGTTCTGGGCACCAGACTTCTATGTGGTGACATACTGTGGAGATAAGGACAGCAGAGCTACTATCAGGTACGTAGCATTTCAATAAAAAATGAAAATGCAATCATGGCCCTTGTTCCCAAATCCCCATCCCTTCAACCCTTCTGTGACTGCAAGGGTCAGAATCAGTCAAAATATTGATATACTTATCAAGGTATATCATGGTGAGCCCGGAAGAAAGTCATAAGGCTCTACGACCTTCTTCTGGGCACATACAGTACAACTTTTTGTCCCAGCAGAAGGTCGTAAGCAATAAAATGGCTCCTTTGAAATAACTGTTATATATTTGTTGCTAGAATTACACCCAAGACATGTTTTTCCATTCCTGTGCGGAATTTAACTTTCCTTCAATAACTTATAAATATCAGAAAAAAGACCAAATTTTCACACTCGGTTTTCTGATTTTTCACATTGATTGCTTACGACCTTTTGCCAGTCACACTTTCGTTATGTCCGTCTTCTGGACACACAACGATATCTAGTGCACTTAAAAGTTGGACACTCAAACCTTACATGTAGTATAAAGTTCATTTACAGGGCAAAATCAGTCGACCGTTTTTGACTGCCTTGTCTTGTATTGTTGAGGGTGGTCAAAATGACAGTAAATACCAGTCAAAAATACATCTGTGTGCACATTTGGGTCAACGGTCAAAACTGGCAGTTGACTGATCTTTACCACTATAGCTGCTTACTACTGAAGTTCAGCTATAGTAGGAGGGTTAAAACCCCCTAAACATTATTGGCAATCTAAAAAAAAAAAAAAAAATCGTTTTACATAAAGTTCATTTGTTGTAAAGAAGATGATGGTATCAAAACTACCTTCGAATCTGTATGTGGGGCTATAATTTTTGGTAAAATTATTTTTCCAAATCACATTTCATGTGATGAAAATTCCTTTTAAGAAGGAATACAAAAATCGGCCTGCATTTTTACAATGACTTAAGCTATAACTTTCACAGGTTAGTTGTTTAATGTATGATTTTTATTCCCTCGATCCCTGTTTTTGATAATCTTCAGGGAGCACGAATTCTCCTTTGAGGAGGATGCGGTCCGCGGAGGCAAGAAGGCGTACAGGATGAAGAAAGACTCCGTCGTCAAATTCCATGTTCTTCTGACGTCCTACGAGCTGGTCACCATCGACAACACCACCTTACAGTCGGTGGAATGGGACGTCCTAGTCGTGGACGAAGCTCACAGACTGAAGAACAACCAGTCTAAGGTATTTATCTCATTAGGGAAACCGGGGTTGTCGAGTAGCAAGGACGATTGACTCCTGCTGAGGTCTCGGGTTCAAATCCTCCAGCTTCCCATGTATGTGCGTTGCAAAACATTACAAACATTTTTGATGTATCGGTGTTGGTTCGAGTTGGAAAAGTGCAGGCCCTGATCTTAACCACGGCCATTACTGTGTTGCCCCTCCGAGTTGGCTGTAATGCCCCTTTGGTTGGCCTTAAAATTTTGAGGCAGCCAAGGTCAATGTGGCTGTGCCCTCTCAATCCTTAAGGTCGAGCCTTGATAGTGTGTTGGTTCTGAGAAGATTCGCCTGTTGAGGTTTCAAGAAGATCAACAGGCCTGTGATTTCTCGGGGATTTTTCCTGATTTCAGGATTTGTTACAAATCTTCCATTGCCTCAAAATGTTCTTGAAAGAAGAGAAGTAGCCACCAAGGAAAGAAAGTAGCTTGTATTGTGTCCAAACCTCTACTTGTTTGTGGGGATGTGGAGAGTCTGTAAATCCAAAGTTAAACATCAGGGTGACTGGTCCCCTAGACCAAAGGGAGACCCAGGCACGCTACCCATTTTCCAGGATTTTTTTACTTTTGTCAAATCACACCCTTTGATCAGAGTATACTAAGTGTTGAATTATCAAAATCACCAGTTCTTCTCAGAACCAACACATCATTTACATACAACTCATTAGCGATATTCCAATTCCTCTTGCTGTTCTACCACCACGCAACGCTTCAACTCCTACTTGGCCTAATTTAAAAAAAAAAATCTTTGTGATTGGTCTGTTGCAGTTCTTCAGGATTATGTCCGGGTACAGCATCGGCCACAAGCTGTTGTTGACTGGTACCCCGCTGCAGAACAACCTGGAGGAGCTGTTCCATTTGCTCAACTTCATGAGCCAAGACGAGTTTTCGTAAGTGTCTGAAAGATCATGTGACACGTGCTTGCCTCGGTGGTGCTCCGAATTTGTTCCATGCCCATTGTAGCCCCCTTGTGGCAGAAAGGGCTCTTGGCGTCAAATGACGTGAAATGATAATTTTCTGCTGAGTAAGGTCTGGGTATAATGCAACTTCTGTGAAAAAAATGAGCGAAATATATATTATGGCATTAAGAGTGAGCCCAAAACCTCAAAAATGTAACATGGGTAACCATGGAATTTCCCATATTTGGTTTCCATGGAATGACTTCAGACAAAATAATTTTTCAGGATAATTGGTATCTTTACAACCAAGTTAGCTTTTGGATAATAATTCAGTAATTGTGTAATCAATTTACCAATTTATCATTACCAGTGTTGTATCTTCCCAAATGAGTGTCCACTTAACTTAGAGTGTTTCCATTCGTCTTTTTCCCAACAGCAATCTGCAGGTCTTCCTGGAAGAGTTTGAAGACATTTCTAAGGAAGACCAGATTAAGAAGCTGCACGACATGTTGGGACCTCACATGCTGCGTCGACTCAAAGCCGACGTCCTCAAAGGCATCCCGTCTAAGAGTGAATTTATCGTCAGGGTGGACCTCAGCCCCATGCAGAAGTACGTGTTAATATAACTGACCTGTGCTTTGGCCGGCTCCTTTAAAAATTTGAGCTTAGCATGTGACCAATTTTCAGAGAGTTGCTATTAGCGAAACATTCTGATTAGGAGATACTTTAAAACAGACTACCGGCCAAAGAATGCACATTTTGTATGGAACTTTGGATGGTGACCAATGAAACCTGCTCGGCAAATTTGTCTGGTACCTTAGTGAATGTTAACCCTTGTGACGATTGCGCAAAACCGGCCAAAACTTGGACAGTGTATCAACCATATATGACCAAAGTAAACGTCTTTCAAAACCTGCCAGTGTAGTGCATAGCTTGTAACTACACCACCTTACAAAGCCTATCAGTGTAGTGCATAGTGAATCAACTTTCAGAACACTCCAGCAAATAGGTTTTGAAAGGTGCAGTTTCTGGGGCACAAACTGCAAAGTTTGTTGAGGAGGGTTTCAAGGTGCCCTGGGCAATGCTTAATCTCACACCCTGAATGTCTTCAGCTAGCTCTTATTAATTTTGCTTTGTATTTCAATCAACAGGAAATACTACAAGTACATTCTGACCAGGAACTTTGAAGCCTTGAATGCCAAGGGCGGAGGGAACCATGTCTCTCTCCTCAACGTCATGATGGACTTGAAGAAATGCTGCAATCACCCTTACCTGTTCCCAACAGCTGCTCAGGTAAGCACTCTATCAAACATCCCTTCAATTATTTGATTGCAGTCACTCTAGTATAATTATCCCTCCTACTTTTGGTACAGTTTTCCAGCGGGTTGACTGACCTTTAGAAACTAGACAACTGTCTGTTTATGAATGATGGATTAGCTGTATAGATAACGGGACCATGTACAGTCTAGATGCATACACCACACAGTACCATTTGACAACTGTCTGTTTATGAATGGTGGATTAGCTGTGTAGATAACAGTACCATGTACAGTTTAGATGCATTCACCACACAGTACCATTTGACAACTGTCTGTTTATGAATGGTGGATTAGCTGTGTAGATAACAGTACCATGTACAGTTTAGATGCATTCACCACACAGTACCATTTGACAACTGTCTGTTTATGAATGGTGGATAAGCTGTGTAGATAACAGTACCATGTACAGTTTAGATGCATTCACCACACAGTACCATTTGACAACTGTCTATGAATGGTGGATTAGCTGTGTAGATAACAGTACCATGTACAGTTTAGATGCATTCACCACACAGTACCATTTGACAACTGTCTGTTTATGAATGGTGGATGAGCTGTGTAGATAACAGGACCATGTACAGTCTAGATGCATTCACCACACAGTACCATTTGACAACTGTCTGTTTATGAATGGTGGATTAGCTGTGTAGATAACAGTACCATGTACAGTTTAGATGCATTCACCACACTACCATTTGACAACTGTCTGTTTATGAATGGTGGATAAGCTGTGTAGATAACAGTACCATGTACAGTCTAGATGCATTCACCACACAGTACCATTTGACGACTGTCTGTTTATGAATGGTGGATAAGCTGTGTAGATAACAGTACCATGTACAGTTTAGATGCGTTCACTACAGTTTAGATGTACAGTTTAGATGCGTTCGTAGCCGAGCGGTCTAGCGCACCGAACTCAAGTTCTGGTGTTGCCAGCAGCAGGGTGTGGGTTCGAGCCCCGGTCGTGACACTTGTATCCTTGAGCAAGATACTTAACCATAATTGCTTCGTCCTTCGGATGGGACGTAAAGCCGTAGGTCCCGTGTGTTGTATAATGCACGTAAAGTGGATTGTCGTGGCCGAGCGGTCTAGCGCACTGAACTCGAGTTCTGGTGTTGCCAGCAGCAGAGTGTGGGTTCGAGCCCCAGCCGTGACACCTGTGTCCTTGAGCAAGACACTTAACCATAATTGCTTCTCTCCACCCAGGGGTTAAATGGGTACCTGTGAAGGCAGAGATGGTTTGCTCTCTATGTGCTAGAAATGGCAGCAATTGAGCTGTATACTCCCCAGGGAGCTGAGATGGTTTCAGGAATGATTTATGAGCCTTATGAGCCTTATGAGCAGGGATAATAATATAATGCGCCTTGAGCGCCACTTAGTTGGTGGATACGTGCGCTATATAAATCTATACATTATTATTATTATTATTATTATTACCATTTGGCAAGCATTACGTACGCTGACATAGTACCTTTATCATTACAAAACCATTTGAATGGTATTGAATAATTAATATTATTTCGCAAATCAATTTTTGACTTCCGGAGATGAAAAATTCCATGTTGGAATGAATACAAACACATCTGAATGCATTTTCACTATTTTCTTGTAAACGTCGCAAATAAATAAGCTGAATCTTTCACAGGCTGGTTTTTATACATCAAGTATGGATGCATTACAGACATTGGTTGGTTTCTGTACATATCTCTTGATTCTTATCAAGTATGGATGCATTTACAGACATTGGTCGGTTTCTGTACATATCTCTTGATTCTTATAAAGTATGGATGCATTTACAGACATTGGTCGGTTTCTGTACGTATCTCTTGATTCTTATAAAGTATGGATGCATTTACAGACATTGGTCGGTTTCTGTACATATCTCTTGATTCTTATAAAGTATGGATGCATTTACAGACATTGGTCGGTTTCTGTACGTATCTCTTGATTCTTATAAAGTATGGATGCATTACAGACATTGGTCGGTTTCTGTACATATCTCTTGATTCTTATGAAGTATGGATGCATTTACAGACATTGGTCGGTTTCTGTACATATCTCTTGATTCTTATAAAGTATGGATGCATTTACAGACATTTTATCAAGAGTGTATGCAGGCTTTAAACTCACATGTAGGTTAATTGGTCACTTTGAGTGGCCATCGAACCTGTGATGCCTGGCCGAGTCGTTGATATTATTCTGACTAAGGCTGTATATTGGACTATAGATAATGAGCAGGTTTTGTCTGTTATAGCACAGCTATTATCCAATTATAATGGATGTTTAGCCATGAATGCAGACACAAATAAAACTCTTGGTCATTTTTTAAGTTGAGTTTCCTGAGCCGCATGGAAACCTCAGTTACGCACTGACCAGACATTCATAAATATAAGCCGTGGTACACCCAAAAATAGCCACATAATTATCTTGACGCTTAGTGTTCAAAGGGAAAAGTACCACATCAGCATTGTTGGCAAAACTTTTACGACAATGCTTACTTGCTTTCAATCAAGATATAGTGTACATCAAACAACTGACCTGTGAAAGTTTCAGGTTATTACATTAATAATAATAATAATAATAATAATAATAATAATGTGTGGATTTATATAGCGCACGTATCCACCAACTAAGTGGTGCTCAAGGCGCATTATATTATTATCCCTGCTCATAAGGCTCATAAGGCTCATAAGGCTCATAAATCATTCCTGAAACCATCTCAGCTCCCTGGGGAGTATACAGCTCAATTGCTGCCATTTCTAGCGCATATAGAGCAAACCAACTCTGCCTTCACAGGTACCCATTTAACCCCTGGGTGGAGAGAAGCAATTATGATTAAGTGTCTTGCTCAAGGACACAAGTGTCACGGCCGTGATTCGAACCCACATTATGTTGCTAACACCAGAACTTGAATCCAGTAAGCTAGACCGCTCGGCCACGACACCCCAAAAGAGTTACATAAAATTAGCTTGATCATTTACCAGTTGAAAAACAGACGGTAGCATGAATATCGTGCCCCTGTTTTGACCACCACTGACGGACATTTCAGAATTCAGTCATGTGATCAATATGCAAATAAGGTTTATGAAGATTACAGAGTGCTGTCTGAAAGTGGGCTTCACACGCGAAATCATTCATTGGACCTGACCCGTAAATTAATCATTTCTCTGTTGACATTCTTCCCTCGCAGGAAGCGCCATGCCTGGCCAACGGTGCCTTTGAGCCCAAGACTCTGATCAAGACCTGCGGTAAGCTCACTCTTCTCTCTTCCATGATGGAGAAACTGAAGGAGGACAACCACAGAGTCCTCATATTCTCACAGGTACGTCAAGTCCGGAAATATATATTTTTTTCATTGGTTCAGGCCTGTGATTTCTCAGGATTCTTTACAAATCTCCCTTTGCCTGAAAATATTCTTGAAAGAAGAGAACTACCCACCAAGTAAAGAAAGAAAAAGCTTGTATTGTGCCCAAACCTCTTTTTTGTTTGTTTTGGGGATGTGGAGAGTCTGTAAATCCTCCAAAATAAAACATCCACGAGGTTCAGGGGGCTTTGTCCTCCAGACCAAAGGGAGACCAAGGCCCGGTACCTGTTTTTCAGGATTTTTTACTTTTGTCAAATCACATCCCTGCTGGTTGTGAGGTTTTTTTAATTTTGAAATTTGTGACTCCATCTTACAAAATGAGCCACAGCTACTTTTGTGTTACAGGTCCTTAACCCTCCTACAATCAGTGCAATTTTTGAAACAACCCATTCAGGCCACTCCAAGCCATTAGCTCAGGCCTGTGAAATCTCCGCGTTTTAGCGGATTTCCGCATTTTTCATTTCCTCTCCCGATTTTAATTTCCGCTTTTTTTTAAATCCGCCCGAAAAAAAAATTCCGTTTTTTATTTTGTTGTAAATTGCGCATTGCGTGTAATTATTGTTTCACGCGGATCTCGATCTCAATCTCGATCGGCGATCCGTGCGTTGGTTCCCACACCAGATACCGCCTGTTGGATATAGAGCGCGCGAACCAGCGGTATGGCTGATCGTCACACCGTATTTCGGCTGTGTCCTACTTCGTTGGCTATGGCTGGAAAGTGTGCCTACGGAAGCCAATAGCTAGCGGCTGCGGTCAATTCCCATAGACTTGCGTGTTATTTCCGGCCGTAGCCAAGGAATTATACGGCCTAACAACACGCGCGACACACCACAACAACCACCATTTTGTATTCTACGGTAGTGCACACGTGCATGATTACTACTTAGTACTCACGATGTTCTCCATTGACACCGGGTCTTTTTTAGGTTCTCCTCTTTTTTTATCAAACCCCACTCACAGGCCTGTTAGCTGTTGCCAGTGGCCTCCTATGGTTACCCTTCTGTGCACTGTCACACCACTGAGATTGCAGGGTAAAGTGGTCTCCCATCGATACATTGCAGGCCATACTAATATGTTGAAACATTTACAGTGGCCTTGGGTGACACACAGTTGATTTTGTAAGATTACTTGGAAAGGACAGCAGGCTTGTACATGTATGTACTGAAGGTTGCTCAAGAACAGAATTTTGTGGATCGGAGTGGCCTCCATGTGTAGGAGAGTTAAATGTTACTAAGCGCAATGCAACTTGTGCAAATCAATAGAAATTGCCACTTTCTTTTCACCCCCATAAGTCTTAATTCATAAGATTGAAATTGGTAGCAAATTGAAGATGACAATGGGCTTGTTTTACTGAGCAGTTATTGAAATCCTTGTATTTTTGTTTTGTAACTGCTTGCAACAGATGACAAAGATGTTGGATCTTCTCGAAGACTTCCTTGAGGGAACTGGTTACAAATATGAACGCATTGATGGTAGTGTGACTGGCTGCCTGCGCCAAGATGCTATTGATAGATTCAATGGTAAGTCTATTTGTTCTTCATAAAAAACATCAGAGTTCAGTGAGTATCAGAAACGCTCACATTTACCGAGCAAAAACAAATTATGCTTAGCCAAAAATCAGGGGCCAATTTGTTAAAGAGGGGCTTTAAGGTCAAATTCAGTTTTGTGCTGCACTCATTTTCCAATAGTCCTTGTGAAAGTGGAAAATATATCACAATTCTCTCACCTCACATTAAAACGGTGTAAAATGCCATTGTATTTGATACCCTTCCAGTGCAAAATTTGTTAACATCCAAAACATCCAGTGACGTCACATTTCAAATATATGGGTCTGTACATTTTTGAATATCCATGATATTCCATCAAAACGGCGTTGAATTTGACTTTTGGCAAACGAAAAATTCCTGTATGGAATGTACAGACCCATTTATTGTTGACATCCAATGACATCATGTTTCAAATTTCGCACTGAAAAGAGTAGCTGCTGCTAAGTAGATGAAATTGCTTAGCGGCTTCAGATGGTTACCGGCAATTTATTTTGTACAGAATGTACAGACTTTGGCTGGTAGTCGGTTTTATATTGCTCAGCAAAATTTCCTACTCGGCAGCTCTTTGAAATTGGCACTAGTCCTAAACAGCACCTGTGCCGAGCAGTTTGTTCTCCTACTGTCCTAGAGGGCTGGTGGTCTTGGCTTATGTTTTCATTAACCCTAACTCCCTTGGCCCATTTGCTTACACATAACCTGAATCCTTCCTAACTCCCTAGGCCCATTTGCTTACACATAACCTGAATCCTTCCTAACTCCCTAGGCCCATTTGCTTACACATAACCCGAATCCTTCCTAACTCCCTAGGCCCATTTGCTTACACATAACCTGAATCCTTCCTAACTCCCTAGGCCCATTTGCTTACACATAACCTGAATCCTTCCTAACTCCCTAGGCCCATTTGCTTACTAATAACCCGAATCCTTCCTAACTCCCTAGGCCCATTTGCTTACACATAACCCGAATCCTTCCTAACTCCCTAGGCCCATTTGCTTACACATAACCTGAATCCTTCCTAACTCCCTAGGCCCATTTGCTTACACATAACCTGAATCCTTCCTAACTCCCTTGGCCCATTTGCTTACACATAACCTGAATCCTTCCTAACTCCCTAGGCCCATTTGCTTACACATAACCTGAATCCTTCCTAACTCCCTAGGCCCATTTGCTTACACATAACCTGAATCCTTCCTAACTCCCTAGGCCCATTTGCTTACACATAACCTGAATCCTTCCTAACTCCCTAGGCCCATTTGCTTACACATAACCTGAATCCTTCCTAACTCCCTAGGCCCATTTGCTTACACATAACCTGAATCCTCCAAAATCCTTCAGTAGTAAAGCAAGCACATGACATGTATGCACACATGTGTTTCTAATCTGTGATACATGTACATGGCCAGGGACCCTCCCTGCATGCATGGAGCACTGACCTTGCAATCACTACAACAAACATGGATGTACCTGTACTATGGAAAGGCAAGTATGACTGATAACCTCACTCCTCCAAAATCCTTCACTTTAGCAAAGAGCATGTAACCTCAATCCTTAGGGTTAATAATTCATCAACCATTCTGTCCTCAACAGCCCCCGGTGCCGAACAGTTTGTTTTCCTACTGTCCACGAGGGCTGGTGGTCTTGGCATCAACCTGGCCACAGCCGATACTGTCGTTATCTTTGACTCGGACTGGAACCCTCATAACGACATCCAGGCGTTCAGCAGGGCTCATCGTATTGGACAGGCCAAGAAGGTCATGATCTATCGTTTCGTCACGAGGTTCTCGGTCGAAGAGAGGATCACACAGGTAAGCTCATAAACCCTGTAGTGTTCTGCCGCCTTTATTGTGTCTTGTACTCGGACTGTCCATTAACAGACCCCTGAAAAAAGGTTACCATGCCAATGCACCTGCCTAACTTTGATTCCGAAAGACTAAAATTGGATTTGAAGCTTTACCACGGTCATCGTTTACACGTATGAGGTTGTGTGAGGTATAGTCCGGCCTTCAGCCTTATTCTCTTCCTTCAACAGGTTGCTAAGAAGAAGATGATGTTGACTCATCTTGTGGTGCGACCAGGCCTCGGGTCGGCCGCCAAGGGGGCCATGTCCAAGAAGGAACTGGACGATATCCTCAAGTTCGGCACGGACGAACTCTTCAAGGATGAATTGAAACAAGGTGAGAACTGTCCATTAACCCTAACCCTTCAGTAACTGGCTAGACACCCTTCTCAATGCAACAACATCCATCAGTTGTCCTAGTGTGAAGCTGCCCTAACCCCCTTCAATAACTGGCTAGACACCCTTCTCAATGCAACAACATCCATCAGTTGTCCTAGTGTGAAGCTGCCCTAACCCCCTTCAATAACTGGCTAGACACCCTTCTCAATGCAACAACATCCATCAGTTGTCCTAGTGTGAAGCTGCCCTAACCCCCTTCAGTAACTGGCTAGACACCCTTCTCAATGCAACAACATCCATCAGTTGTCCAAGTGCAGAGCTGCCGTAACCCCCTTCAGTAACTGGCTAAACACCCTTCTCAATGCAACAACATCCATCAGTTGTCCTAGTGTGAAGCTGCCCTAACCCCCTTCAATAACTGGCTAGACACCCTTCTCAATGCAACAACATCCATCAGGTCAAGTGCAGAGCTGCCCTAACCCCTTTCAGTAACTGGCTAGACACCCTTCTCAATGCAACAACATCCATCAGTTGTCCTAGTGCGAAGCTGCTCCAAACCCCTTCAGTAACTGGCTAGACACCCTGCTGCTCAATGCAAAAACATCCATCAGGGGATGTGGAGAGTCTGTAAATCCTCCAATATTAAAGATTCAGGAGAGTCAGGGGGCTTTGTCCTCTAGACCAAAAGGGAGACCCAGGCCCCTTACCCATCTTTCAGGATTTTCTACTTTTGTCGAATCACGACCCTGGGACAAGGCTACATAGCAGGCCAGCAAACTTATTTGCAGGTGATAGACTTCCCGTTATTATTCATTATTATTATTCACCAATTGAACAGATGATGGCAACGAGGGAACGATTACCTGGGATGACCGGTCCGTCTGTGACCTTCTTGACCGCACCAAGGAGGGTATAGAACAGAAGGACATGGCTGATGATTACCTCAACTCCTTCAAGGTTGCTAGCTACGTCATTAAGGACGAGGAAGAAGAAGAAGAAGAGGTAAGAGTAACTCTTCTTCATTTTGACCTCACCAAATGCAAATAGATTCACCACGCATGAATCTTCATGCGCATAAGGGAGGAGGACCAACGTTATGGTACAGGCCAGCCTTTAAGCATGAAATAACATGAAATAACATGAAATAGCATGAAATAACATGAAATAGTGGTTTCCTGGATACAATGTTGTACATGTATTTGTATTTTTCAATGTGTTTGGTCCAATGATGTCTTCTGTTTTAGTCTGGTGAGTGGGTAGAGGTTTTTAGGGGTAGAGGTTTGCCGGATAAACCTACCCGAATTTCTCTTGTTTTTACTGAATCTTATTTTGTATGCCCTCTTGTATATATATGGTTTTAAGTTCTTTTTTTTTTTTTTATTAGGTGTAATAATTTGTTTTTGTAAATAAATTTAAATATTTTTAATCTTATATATGAGCAGGTTCGACAATACAAATTTCCATTTTAAGGACAATAAAAGATGAATTGAATTAAGAAACCAGGCCCAGGCTACCTGGCCTCCTAATCTGTCTTTTGTGAGTCCTAATCCTGTAACGCTACAGTACCTGCCAATCAACATAACCTGGGCTTCTGGAGGGCCTAGCCCAGCCAAGTAGAGCTCATTGTAATGGCTGCAGTTGTGAACAAAAGACGGCTGAGGTGTCAGTCAAGTCTGTGTTAACGATAAGAGCTATTTGATATCTATTCATTAGTAAAGGGTCTTTTGTTCTTAGATAGGATTATATAGGCCTGGGCAAAGCCTGGGCCTGGCTGGGCTTTGCTGTTCCACGACTTTGGCCCTCCTCCCTAAAGTCACTGGAAAAGTTTCAAACCGTGTGTGTCTCCGAATAGTTTATACATTTGTAATGCACATAGCTTCTGGCAGGTTCTCGGCTAAATTTTTGCTTAGCAGATAAATGGGCTAATTGGGCCCTGGTGTCACTGCAATGTTATATACTACTCAAAACAATTTAGAGAACACCGGATTTTTAACATCAAATAGGTTTGAAATGTTCCATGAACCGGGATTTTCATTTGCAACCCCCCCCTCTCTCTTTCAGTAGTCATGTCATGAAATGTGTAATCACTACATGCATCCTTTATCATCTGTTTCATTGTGCAGTTGTTTCTCACCAATTCTGTGAAACATTGTGTTTATCTGAAATAAATGATCTTGCTTTAACTGAGATTATTCCGGTGTTCCCTAAATTGTTTTGAGCAGTATATAATAATAATCCTTTATCACAGTGCATCTTGTTTTTTTCTTCCATTCAAACCCACATAAACCAAACTGAGGCTGGAAGGGAAAATAGTCTGGTTCCTTTTTATGAAATGGGGATCAGCAGTGTGATCGTTAGTTGCAATCAGGGAATCGGACAAGGAAAACGGCTGTTAAGCAGAATTCCCTCATGACCTGGCTGATTTGTTACACGACCATTATGTGTGCTGGAAATTAACCTTTAAAAAAAGCTGCTTGTTTAATGCATTCGTCTCACTGATCAGTACTCCGAGTGTTATCTCCGTTTACATTTGGAAGTCAGTGCAGACGTAGATAAATCACTGGCCATAGTTAGGTTGGTATACCATGAGCTATTAGTTTCCTAATAAAGGCTTGGCCAGACATGTAATGTTGGGATGTTGGATGTTGTTTCGTGGAAGTATCATGTGTTTTCAATTCTGAGAAAACACAAAACTGCACATTTACTCAAAGTTGCTGAAGGAAATTTTATGACTACTCCACACTGAGCTGAAACTTTGTTTTGTTTTGTTTAAACTTTGTTATTTAACCAGTTCGCGTCGGAGGCCGTGTATACACGCAATTTTTTTTGCACCGCGGATCGGAGAGCGTCTAAACACGCCATAGGAAACTCGGGAATATTTGTATGCATGCTCGGTTGACGTGATAACGAGCCACGTGCGTAAAGTGCCATGCTCGGAAGACATGGCCACACGCTGTGGAAGCTTCCATTGTTCTTTCGGGTGACGTGAAAACACGCCATTTTGGCAGAGCTCGTGTTTCGGTTGACGTGTTATTGCACAGCAATTGTTCGGTACAATAGCGGGGGCCGTGTAAACATGCTCGCTTCACATGGGTGGTTGGGGGGGTGCACTCGTAAACCTGTTCCACACCTTTGTCTTTGTCTCCGTTGAAATCTGTAAAGCTGTGGTATACTAAGATTTCTATAGACCAATTACCTGGCAGACAGCTGGCGAATCAAGATTTCTATAGATCAATTTCCGTGCACCATTGTCCCATTGTTACTTGGTACCATGCCACTCGGATAATGGAGGAAGGAATCCTTCCTCCATGCTCGGATGACGTGTAAATACGATGAAGAATTCTTTAGAGGGCTCGGTGGACTTCTAAAGACGCAACACAAAATACGCCCTCCTGGCTATAATTCCCAAGGGAAACTGGCCAATTTATCTGCTAATAAGCTAAATGGGGGTGTCTCGTCTTAGTTTCATTGACGTAACCAAAAGAAATTCATGCAAATAAAAACGTGTTTGTGTGGGAAAAAGAAACCCGCACAGGGGCCCAGAAAAACTTTTTTATTCCCGACGCGAACTGGTTAAATCTATCTTGATTTAAAATAAAAAAATAGCATACTAATAATGCATTTATAGAGTGCCATCTATCTACAATCCCGGCCAAAATAGTTGGGACGCGTGACAATAAACATACTCTTCCCTGTCTCCCGCTTCAATGTATTGTCCCTAAGACAAAGACTGCGGTTTGTCCACGTCTGGTCACGGCTTCATAAATTCAGACAATCCCGGCCAAGTTCTATGTCTTGCTCAAGGACACAAGCACCATGGTCGTGGCCAGGATTGGAAACCCACATTCTGACGACTCGGCCATCAGAACACAATGTTTGATTCCACTAAACCGCTCGGCCATGGTGCATACTGATAGAGGTTTTCTCTATTTCCAGTGTTCTACCTTCTCTTTTAACAATAATGCCTTATTGCAGAAAATTAGTTGTCGTTAAGAATTTCTTATGAATATCTTTCATATATCTTTCATTTATCTTTCATTTATCCACGTTCCTCCCCTCTCCAAACAGCCCGAAGTGGAAACCGAGGTGATCAAGCAGGAGCTGGAGCCGTCGGACCCAGCCTACTGGGAAAAGCTCCTCCGTCACCACTACGAGCAGCAGCAGGAGGACCTGGCCCGTACCCTGGGCAAGGGGAAGCGAGTCCGCAAGCAGGTCAACTACAATGACGCCGGACAGGATGAATCGGGTGGAATGAGAGGAAAGGGTATTTACAAAACATCCAGAAATCTCTCCCCAAAATTTGGAAAAAAAATTTGGGGAAAGACCCTTGGGGAGTCCATTATTGTTTTTCGCAAATCTTTCTCAGGACCTCCCACTTTTGGACCTAAAAGGACCTCCCCCTTTTTGGACCAAGAAATGCCAAATGATGTCAGTTTTGTATCTTTTGATCTGAATGTATTTCTGTACAAGTGAATGAATGCGTCTGATCTTCATCACTAGTGTGACCTTGCGAACACGCGACGCTAACATTGAATCGAAACTCCTGAAAGACAAAATATTAACAAAAAAAATTGTATTATGGGGAGAAGAAAAAATTGGACAACCCCATCTGAAATTTGAAAGGGGCTTTCTCTAGCATTACTGATATATTCTTAGGGGGAATTTTTTGTATTCCTTACTAGCATTTTTGTCTGTTCTCGCATCAACCTTTCAGTTTATTGTTCTTCCACCATGCAAACCTTCAAGTCTTATTTAGTAAAAAGATGCGAGTACGATTAGCAGTTACTCGCGAGTTCTCAAGTAATCACACTACTCGCCTAGAACTACCTGCGACCTCTGGGTTAATGAGCCAGTGCTCTATCAACTGAGCCATCTAAACCTATATTAATTAACCCTAACCACCCCATATCCTGCAAAATCCTCCAAGAGGCACTTAATTCACTAAGGACCACAAACCAGCCAAACTAATGTAATGGAGGATACGCCATGTATTCAGACAGAAAGAAACTCTTGGTCACATGTAAGTTGTCTTTCCGTCCCACATGGAAATCTCGGTTACGCACCGACCAAACATCTCTCTAGTGATGTCTCCTTTAACCCAAACCCCCTAGCTATTTTGGCTAAGAACCTTCCTGATTCCGCCAAAATCCAACACCATGCAGTAACACTACCACCCAACTGTTGGACTTAGCTGGAATTGGGACACCTGGCCCCATGTAAAGTATCCCTGTCTGGGCTATACAGTACCGAGTCATCCAACACCATGCAGTAACACTACCAACCCAACTGTTCGATTTAGCTGGAATTGGGACACTCATGCAAAGTATCAAAATCCAGCAAACCCAGCTGTTGGAGTTTGAAAGGTTTGGGGTGGTTAGGGTTAAGCCAGTGGTCACCTTTGTTAATAATGGTAATTACTCGAGTACAGAATGACGTAATTTTATTCTAGAAGTTGATTTGATGAGAAGGTGTCTAATCTCCTGATAAAGTATTCTGTTTGGAGTGCTTTCAGTTTGATATGTCTTCAGTGGGGATTATTTGTAGTAAAAAAAGAGAGAAAGAAGTTTGGTCTGGAAATTAATTGATAAGAGAGGACCTTTTTAAAGGTGCCACCTGCCCAATGCGGCCAGCCATCTTTTGAAAAGTCTCAATGAAATCAGTTTAGCACATGTCAAACCTGGATATTGTGACCACCTGCTTATTGTGGCCACTTTCAAAATGTCAACGTGACATCCACTGTATATAGGTATCACTTCATACGACGTTCTGTGTTGTAATACCATAGGGAAAATGGTGATATTTGTTTTTGTGTTGGTTGCCGTTAGTGGAAACAACGTTCATGGGTACTGATACTCAGTTTGCGGTCGGTGTCCAGTCAATGAGTATGAAGGCATGAGTGTTTTTTTCTCATATGTAGGTTGGGACAGCAAGGTGAGCGACAACTACAGCGACTACTCGCACTCGGACAACGAGGAGGACGACGAAGACTTTGACGAGAAGTCGGAATGTAAGTTTGATTTCTGGGGTGCCATGTCCGAGCGGTTTAGTGCATCGGACTTGTGTTCTGATGGCTGAGTCGTGGTGCTTGTGCCTATGAGTAAGACACTTAACTATAATTGCTTCTCTTCACCCAGGGGTATAAATGGGGACCTGTGAGGGCAGAGACGGTAATTGTGTTTGATTAAGCTCGTTGCGCTACACATTTGGCAGCATGGGCTGCATACTCCCCAGGGAGTTGAGATGGTTCTAGGAATGAAATAACTGGCCCGATGACAGGGGTAATAGTAATGTATGCGCCATGAGCATCAAACTTGGCAGATACAGCGCAATATAAGTGTCCATTATTATTATTATTTAGAAAGTGTCTCAGTGGCTTAAAATATGATCCTTTAATATGCTATGTCCGGTTGATACACTACGCGAATTTGAAATAAAAGTGTAAGTTTTGCTGAAATAATTCACACATTGAAAGGTGTTTGTTGGAAATCTCGGTCTATGACAAAAATTTAATCGGCCTGTATCCCATGTCAAGCCTCGAAATAAAATTTTTGTTGTCACTTACCCACCCTTCACACACCCTTGTATTTTCAGCTACCCATTTCCAAAAGTCACTTACCTGATATCAGTGTCTGGCCATGTTGTTAGGGGACATGACGTAAAAACATGGATAGATCCACTTACCCAGCAACTTTACCCACTTTTTAAAATCACTTACTGCCTGAAAAACCCACTTACCTCTGGTAAGTGGGAATTTCGAGGCTTGCCCATGTAAAATTGCAAAATAATTGTGAGTGATATATGAGCGAGTGCGTGTCAACAACCGTCATTGGAGCAATTTGTGCAGTAAAGTGATCATGATCAAGATCCCATAGTCTTGACAAGGATTAAGATGCCCAAATGAGGCCTTAGTCATGTTTTTTTTCAATCTACTTTTGGATCTTAATATTGTCTTTGATAAAGTATGATAATTTAAACACCAAGTTTGTTTGGAGATGAATTTTTACGGATAATTTGAAATAATGCCATGTGAACTGTCTCCTACTTGTGTAGTTGCGTGTTTCACAATCTTATTTGACGTTTCCATCATTGTGCCCTGATCATTAATACCAGACACTTGGGAGTGTGTTCACTCGGTGTATACAATGAGTCTCTTTAGAAAGCAAATACCTCGGGAGACTCTGGCAGGAACCGAACCCGCGACCTCCTGATAACTAGTAATGCAGACACCTTGATTTTGAGTTTTTGTTTGGTTTTTGTCTTCCCAGTACGCCCAAGACGAAGAGACAGAGACAAGCTGCCGCCTCTCCTTGCAAGAGTCGCCGGATCTATTGAGGTAGGAGGGAAACTTTGTTAAATTAGAGAGAATCCCCCTGACCTTTGGGGTGAATATACCAATCTGGCCTATAAATCAAACAAGCAATGGATTGACTAGTTCTTTACTACTCAAAGAGAATTTCACATGGTGTCACCGCAAACAGTCTTTACTTATCCTTTTCACCATGCAAAGTTGCAAATCTTACTACATGGTGTCACCGCAAATAGTCTTTACTTATCCTTTTCACCATGCAAAGGACCATGCAAAGCTACAAATCTTACTTAGCAATGGATTGGCCAGTTTAGTTATGCCTTTCCATGACGACTATCTTGGACAAGTGCTTTGCATGAATGTTAGTAATCAGCTAAAAAAAATAGCATGTTTGTCTGTTCTCGCACAGCTATCATCTAATGTAATGGATGATACGCCATGTATTCAGACAGAAAGAAACTCTTGGTCACGTTTAAGTTGTCTTTCCGTCCCACTTGGAAATGTCAGTTACGCACCGACCAAACATTTCTCTTGTGATGTCTCCTCAAAGCCAGTGCCAATTACAGACTAACATCTTTTTCTTTTCTAAAAGTTGATTTGATGAGCAGTTAGTAAAGGGGTCTATCATCCTAAAAACCCTAACCTTCTACAGCATGATTGAAAAAATTATAAATAGTTTTCAGTGGAGTGTCGTGGCCGAGCGGTCTAGCTTACCAGACTCAAGTTCTGGTGTTAGCAGCAGAATGTGGGTTCGAATCCTGGCCGTGACACTTGTGTCCTTGAGCAAGACACTTAACCATAATTGCTTCTCTCCACCCAGGGGTTAAATGGGTACCTGTGAGGGCAGAGTTTGTTGATTAGCCCTATATGCGCTGTAATGGCAGCAATTGAGCTATATACTCCCCAGGGAGCTGAGATGGTTTCAGGAATGATTTATGAGCCTTATGAGCAGGGGTAATGATATAATGCGCCTTGAGCACCACTTAGTTGGTGGATACGTGCGCTATATAAGTCCACACATTATTATTATTCACAAATTGCAGTTACAAATTTTGAAGAAACACAAACTAGAGGCGAGAAAAGTGAACAGAAAATTGTAATGTTTTCCCCCTACATTTTTCTCCTCTAGGTTCTTGGTTTCAACACACGCCAGCGTAAGGCGTTCCTCAATGCCATCATGCGATGGGGCATGCCTCCTCAGGATCCGTACAACTCGCAGTGGTTGGTGCGCGATCTACGTGGCAAACCCGAGAAACACTTCAAGTAAGTCCCCACCCCCCTTCCCTGGAAGTACACCTTAGTCACTGTATAACCATCTTGTTTTTTCTGCCGTAGAGATTCATGTCACCGATTGCCATTATACTGAATGGATCGAGGGTCAGTGCACTTCCATTGAAGCCATTGCGTGCCATGTTACCACTGTCATAAACCACACATTGCAATGATCCACAGAAAATCAGCTCCCTATTGTATGAGACACAAAACACAATAAAGGGGGCCACTTTGCATCCGTCACGTTAGCAGTTTTTCCAATGGTTGTTATTTATTTTTAAGTACCTGAAACCGACCAAAAAGTGTTTCAACATGTGAATGGACATGCAGGCTTATACTAGAACTAATTTGAGTTGATTTATTTGATTTATTTTTTTATTTTTTTATTTTTTTATTTTTTTACCCTCAAATTTCCATAAAAATTGGACAGAAAAAGTTACCGCACTTTTCCGTCCATTTGTTGATGGAAATTTTAGGGTAATTAAAAAAATAATAGTAATAATCAACTCAAATTATCTTTAGGATAAGCATGCATGTGTATTCAAATGTTGAAATTCTTTTTTGGTGGTTTCAGATATTAAAAAGAAAATTACAACCATTAGAAAACTGCTAACGTGACGGTAGGAAAGTGGCCCCCTTTATTGTGTTTTATGTCATGAGCATTCCCTTTGTGCATTCATTTTGTGGTCTTTATGTATGTAGAGTGGTAAGATGGTCTCAAGGTGGCTACACTAATTCATGCACTAATGGGCGAACCCTCTATCCAAGTCAGTATAATAGAGATCGGTGGATCAGACTTAAAGATGTTAACCTATTATCAATGAGAGGAGCCTCATCATAATTCCTTGTGTGCTTCCTGTGTGCATTTCCTTTGTGGTCTTTATGTATGTGGAGTGGTAAGATGGTCCCAGGGTGGCTGCACTAATTCATTAGGCACCAATGGGCCAACCCTTTTATCCATTCAGTAATGGAGATCAGTGATCCATGTGACCAAACCAAGGCTGGAAGGAAAATAGAATCGGCACTGTATTAACCCTTCCGTGACTGCAAGGGTGAAAATTGGTCAATATTTTGATATACTTGCCAAGGTATATCTAGTGCACTGAAAAGTCAAACCTTACGTGTAATAAGTACATTTACAGGTCAAAATGAGTCGACCATTTTTGACTGGTGAAGGCATTGTCTGGTATTGTTCAGGGTGGTCAAAATGACAGTAAAAACCAGTCCAAAATGCCCGTGCGCACATTTGGGTCAACAGTCAAAACAGGCATTTGACTGGTTTTGACCACTATAGCTACTTGCCACTAAAGTGCAGCTAGAGTAGGAGGGTTAAACAACTATTTAAAAAAGTTGAAGTAAGGATTCATACGGAATGTACATCTTAAAGGGACAATAGCGTCACGATCAGAGCAGGGCATGGAATCAGTGTCCTAGTTCAAGATGTAGCAGCAACAGTAATATGACCTTATCATGTGGGGTATTATTGTCAGTCAGTGAGTTAATCTAAAACTAACACTCCGATTCCATGCCCTGTTGATCGTGACGATTTTGTCCCTTTAAACACATTTTGTTCGAACTTGTTAAGAATATATTAAATAGACAATCTTCCGTAGCCAATCCAAGTTTCATTTCCCTCCTTATCACCATTGTGTCTATTTTTTTCTCTCTTCCTACAGGGCATACGTGGCTCTCTTCATGCGGCATCTATGTGAGCCCGGCTCAGACGGAGCGGACACCTTCGCCGACGGAGTCCCCAGGGAGGGATTGTCCAGACAGCATGTACTGACCCGTATCGGTGTCATGAGTCTCATACGCAAAAAGGTAAATATCAAATGATAAAAACCTTAAATGCAGAGATGTCAACCTTTCGCCGTTAACCTCCTGATTTTTATTAGCAACTCATGGCATTACGGCAAGACAATAAAAACTTAAAAGTGATGCCTCTTTTCGCAAATAATGGTGCTAACACACATAATGTAATATCAAAATAAACAATGATGGCAGAGAATTCTTCAAAAAGGAAACGGCCTTCTCTGGTTGAGCAGGTGGGGTGTGAAACCCCTCATAAACAAGAAGAAATATGTGTATTTCTCCGTGTGAAGTTGTGTCAAGTCAGCTTTGTTCCTCTACCTATCTCTAGGTGCTTGAATTTGAACCCATAAACGGCAACATCAGTGTTCCCGAGCTCGTCCCCAACCCCGCGTCCATCATCGACAACTTCAAGTCTGACTCGCGTAAATCCTCCAGAACGGCCTCTCCCGCGCCGACCCCCGGCAGCACCGATTCCCCGGTGCCCACGCCGGCTAATGTGGCCTCACCGGCAACAACCGTGGACTCCAAACCAGACGAGATGGACAGCGTCATGGAAGTCAAAGAGAAAGAGGCTGAAGCCGAGACCAAGAAGACTGCAGTTGCTGATGAGAAAGAAGTCGCCGATGAAAAAGTAGTGGGCAATGACGAACCAAACACTGAAGTCGAGGTGTGTTTATTAAAACAAAAACAAATAATTAAAATATTAAAACAGGGGTGTGATTTGTGTGGATTTTTTCCGGATTTTTGGATTTTTACAAATTGCAATGTTGTGATCCTCCGGATTTTAAAGATTTAAGCAATAAAGGAAAGCAAAGCAAATGATCAGAACTATAGATTTCATCCCAGCGCTGTTCACAACAGTGGCCTCAATACCTAGCAAAATTTACATGGACTTTTCAAAACTGCCCAATCACGCCCCTGATTAAAATGATAAAAAACTTTGTTCTTGAATTTCCAGTTTTATGTTTATGCAAATGTGTCAGTTTTTTATTCACGTTGTTACACATGACATCGCACGTTTACTTCTAACAAACGGATAAATGTCTTCAAAAGAAGTTATCATCAAGTCTCCTATGAGGATAACGTGTCAGTAGAATATGTTTGTATCCAAGCGTTTGGCACGGAAAGTGTCTGAAGTCATTTAAGACTAACATCTTGTGTTCCTCACACTGCTAGCATTTATGTCTGTTCTCGCACAGCTATCATCCAATGTAATGGATGATATGCCATGTATTCAGACAGAAACTCTTGGTCACGTTTAAGTTGTCTTTCCATCCCACGTGGAAACCTCAGTTACGCACTGACCAAACATTTCTCTAGTGATGTCTCCTTAAAGGGACAAGATAAATAGTTATCTTCTACTTTGTGAATTCTTCTTTGTCTTAGCTCCCTTTGTTCCCCCCTCTTTGTTTAGTCCTCACCTTGAGTGACCTTTATTAGGGCCTTGTGATGGGTGATCTTCATTTAAAAAAAAATGATGTTGTAGTTCCTAAATTATCAAATTACTGATTTATTATCTAAAAACTTAATTGGTGTAAAGCGGTACATGTGTTAACCATCCTTGGAGTGCTTTAACCCTCCTACTACTTACAAGGGTCAAAATCAGTCAAAATGTTGAAATACTTCCCAAGGTATATCTGGTGCACTTAAAAGTCAAACTTACGTGTAGTAAGTACATTTACAGGTCAAAATGAGTAGACCGTTTTTGACTGGTAAAAGCATTGTCTGGTATTGTTCAGGGTGGTCAAAATGACAGTAAAAACCAGTGAAAAATGCCCCTGTGTGCACATTTGGGTCAACAGTCAAAACAGGCAGTTGACTGGTTTTGACCTCTACAGCTACTTTCCACTAAAGTGCAGCAATAGTAGGAGGGTTAATGAATTGTTAGGTGGAATTTACAAAGTTGCTGTCCGGCAACCTTTTTGTGAAACATAAACGGAACAAACATTTTTTCTTTCTTTTTGTTCTCAACAACATAAACACCTATTGTGATGAAACTTTCACAGTTTAGTTTTAAAATTTATTTCTTGAAAACTAGAGTGCTGAATTGAACGTAAGCTACCAAATACCAATGAGACAAAGTATAACAACTTAAAACCGAACAAACATACAACACTTTTTTGTTATTTTCTTAAAAACGTGAACATCTGTTGTGATGTTTTTTTTTCACAGATGAGTTTTATGATATATTTCTTGAAAACAGTAGCGTTGAAATGAATGAACATTTACCAAATACCAATGCCAATTTGATTCATCATTAATTAACAAAATTATTCATAAGTGTGACATCTTTTTATCAATTCTTGATGTTTTTTCCATACAAGGAGAAAAAGACCGAGACAGATGCTGAAGAACCAATGGAAGTTGACAAGAAAGAGGATGAGGTCAAAGAGATGAGCAAAGAAGATGCAGATGCTGAGGTTAAGGAGACGGCAGCTAAGGGCAAAGAGGAGTCCGATAAAGGTAAGAAGAAACAAATTTCCTTGACTGACGTTTAAAAGGACAATATCGTCACGATCATAGCCGACTTTTTTTAACATGGCATGGAATCGGTGTTCTAGTTTGAGATGAACACAGTGACTGAAAATTAATGGCTCATATGACCCTATCATGTGGGGTATTGTTTTCAGTGGCTGAGTAAATCTAAAACGACCACACCGATTCCGATGAACACAGTGACTGAAAATTAATGGCTCATATGACCCTATCACGTTGGGGTATTATTTTCAGTGACTGAGTAAATCTAAAACTACCACACCAATTCCATGCCCTGTTGATAGTGACGATATTGTCCTTTAAGCCCTCCTGCTGTAGCTGAACTTTAATGGCAAGTAGCTATAGTGGTCAACACAATTGTTGTCCTATGCAACAGTAGCAATCAAACACTGTCCCCTAATGCAGCGGTCAAATGGAATCTTCACATACCCCCCTCAAGCCTCGTTCAAGATTCGACGCCGTTTCGACGTCGAATCTTCAGGTCAAAAATTTACATTATGGGTGAAACTTGACCGTAATTATTTTTGGGAGGTGTGAATCTTGACCTAAAGTTTTTCAAAGAAGGGTGAATCTTTGCCTAAAAAAATTACATGTGGGTGAAACCTTGTCGAAAATCCTCATTAATAACGATGGAAATGCGTCGAACTTGAAACCAACTAACGTCAAAACGGAACTAAAACAAATAACTGACTAGTATTTTCCGTTTGTCAGTTCAGATCTCGATATATCTGTATAATATAGGCCTAGGCTATAGCGCTTTGCGTTAGCCATCACATATCTCGAAGCTAATTACCGGATGTTTCTTTGTATCATATCAGCGTACTTTCCACAGCTGCATTATGGCTTAAGCATCCTCCTAATAGTATTTCTATGGTATCAGCACATCGTCTGCTGCGTCATAGAAATACATTGCATTGTATCATATCAGCGTACTTTCCACAGCTACATTATGGCTTCATTCGCATCCTCCTAATAGTATTTTTATGGTATCAGCACATCGTCTGCTGCATTATGGAAATACATTGCATTACATGATCATGATGTAACCAACCTGACTTCAGTCAGTCACAGGGTGCGGAAAAAACGAAAGTAGACAGGTAAATGTCTTGAACTTTTTGATTATTTGATTCATTGAGCCTACTACCAGCTTGGTATAAATTAAAAAGATCTTTACCCATTTTACTTTAATATATTTTTTCAATGATAATCTAAGTAGTGTATGGGAAATATGATCACGGGTGCCCCGGCTCTGGATAATAGTGATATCACTGCGAGTGCGAGACCTGATCGGTAGGCTGTAGCTTAGGCTAACGTTAGAAGTAACGTTAACGTTAGAAGTGCTTTGAAAATGATGTCAAAATTAATAATTCTCATTAAAAAAACGTAGACTTGTGGCTGTGTAATAGTGAATATTGGAAAATTTTGATCACATATAATTCCGTTATGTAAAAGTCTAATTTGGTAAATTTCTTTCTGGTTTCTGAGTGATAGCCTAACGTTAACGTTAGGGCCTATGTAATGTGTGGGGCCGTATACGTTAGAGACGCCTGTGGTACTAGGCCTATATCCATAACGTTAGGCATACGTAGTATGTACTAACGTTACTCGTTAGTACTTGTAGGCTAGGCCGGTTAGTTTAATTATGGCCTGGGCCAACATTTTAGTTTTTGTCAACAACGGGTGAGATCCCCTTTTTTCCCATGGAAAGTGGAGTGTTTATTATGGGCAGGAGAAACGTCTTCAAACGTTTTTATATCTTTGTTTTTCAATTTTGAGACAAGGAAAGAGGAAGCAAACAAACATTTTAAAGTTGTGCATCATATTTATTTTCTCTGGCCACACTTTATTTCATATTGCTGTTAAGATAAACTACCATAATACAACAATGCATCATACAAGAAAATAACAGAGTAACAAAATAGAAAATGATGATGGTACAATAGGAAGAAAAGGTTGGCTCTTTACTTTTGACTGATTGAAGTACATGTGTCATAAAAAGAAGGAACCAAAAACATTTTTTCTCTTTGGTGAATCTTTACCTAAAAAAATGGCTGAGGTGAATCTTCACCTAAAAAAAATTTAGCTGAGGTGAATCTTCACCTAAAAAAATGGCCGTGGTGAATCTTCACCCGAATTTTTTTTGGTAAGGGTGAATCTTGACCTGATTTTTTTTTATTGAGGCAGGTGAATCTTTGCCTAAAAAATATTGCATGCGGGTGAATCTTGACCTAAAAAAAATTCAGAAAAAGGTGAAATGGGGTGAACGCTTGAGGGGGGTATGTGAAGATTACATTTGACCGCTGTATAAACTGATAGTGATAGTGTCGCCATGCAGTGATAGTATCGCCATGCATTGATAGGTCGCCATGCATGGCAGCTGCATCTCGGTGTGTTGGGACCTTAGATGTGTGCATACTCACTTTGAAAATCCGTCTCCCTTCTACAGAGTCAAAGGCGGATGCAGACAAAAGCAAAGAGGAGGAAAAGATGGAGACGGACGACAAAGACGCGACCGAGGAGAAATCGCAAGACGAGACGACGAAGGCTGATGCATCGACGGAGGATAGTCAGAAGGACAAAGCATTAGAGGAAAATACGAAGGAGAATGAGAAAATGGACGAAGGGAAATTGGACAACGAGAAGGTGGACAACGAGAAGGTGAAGTCCAAAGATGCGGAAGAAGAAAAAGATGCGGATGAAGAAAAGAAAGATGCGGATGAAGAAAAGAAAGATGCGGATGAAGAAAAGAAAGATGCGGATGAAGAAAAGAAAGATGTGGAACAGAGTTCATCGGAGACAAAGAAAGAGGAATCTGAGGAAACCGTGAAGGATGCAAAAGAGCAAGATGTGGATGCGAAAGACACAAAAGAGGACACAAAAGATGCCTCGGACGTTAAAAAAGATGCGAAATCGGACAAAGAGGAAGACAACGACGTGGAGGAAGTCACCGAAGTCAAAGACGAGACGAAGAAGACGGACAAGAAGGAGGAAGTGAAGAAAGCAGAAAAGAAGGAGAAGCGACCGTTTGTGTTCAACATCGCAGACGGTGGGTTCACTGAGCTTCACACGCTATGGCTGAATGAGGAGAGGGCAGCCAAGAGTGTCGGGGAGAGGGCGAGCGAGATCTGGCATCGTAAGCACGACTTCTGGCTGCTCAGCGGCATTGTCAAGTATCCTTTTTCATGTAAAACCATGATGTGTCTTGTAACTTTGTTTTTCAATAGTATTCATTTATAGAGGAGCTTTGTCTTGGAATAGCTCTTGTAGACCCATCCAGTCTCTCAATCATTGATTAACCAATAGATTTATCCTTTCCATTGTAGTGTGACTGAGTTTTTGTGTGGATAGTGCTTCAGACAATACTCTTGTTTGGCCTATTTAGGGAGGAGGGCCAAAGTCGTGGTACAGCCAAGCCTTTGAGAAGCCCGCCCAGGCTACTGGGTTTTCCCCGACTGCCACACAAATATGAACACGAGTTTCTCTTGTTTTATTAGTCATATAATAAACGAGGAGTTGCTATAATAATTTCCCACCTCGGTATTAAAAACAACTCGTAGCATCCCTGTTCCCCAAACACATTTTGTTAACAAAACAAATCAGAGACTTTCATTTGTGTGGCTGGAATGTTCAGTCGGAATTTTAAGAAGTCGTTTACGGGTAATTGGAAATGAAAAAATGGAACTGTGTAATGACAGTTTCGGTCGGGTATCTGGGTATCTCTGACCTCCGGCTATACTCTGACTAGCTGCCGCCTTTTACCGGCACCCCAAGTACTATAACCCTTGACCATGGTGGTAATCAGACACGGTTATGGCAGATGGCAGGACATACAGAATGACCTGTGCTACGCAATCATCAACGAACCCTTCAAGGTGGATCTGGGTAAAGGTAACTACCTCGAAATCAAGAACAAGTTCCTTGCAAGAAGGTTTAAGGTGAGTCGGCAGTGCTTAGGACAAAAATTGTAGGGCCAAAACGCTGGGCAAAATTGAATCAAACCAGCACAAAATCTAGCACGATGTTGATACTCAACCAGGTATGATATTCTTCCTACTTTTGTAGGAAATCCTACCTTTTGATTTTGAAAATCCTACCATGAAACCAACTAACTTCAGACCATAGAAACTTTCCTTGTGTATCATTTTATTGTAATACCAAGACAAAAAACAGTTTATTTTCTATACATGGCTATAGAGGTAAACCGCTATAGGCTAGTATATGCCTTGTGACAGTGGCAAACATTTTTCCTACCTTTTATTTTCTCACAATATCATCCCTGTACTCGATGTGCTTTACATTATTACCCCTGGTCATATAGCCAATATCCTTAAACTTTCTCAGCTCCCTGGGGATAATATAGCTCTGTGCTTCCGTATTCGGCACTACAGTGGCTATCAAACACAATATCCATCTCTACCCGTACTGGGTCCCATTTTTATACTTCTGGGTGTAGAGAAGCAAGTACGGTTACGTGTCTTGCTCAAGGACACAAGCATCGCTGTCATGGCCAGGATTCGAACACACATTCTGACGACTCGGCCATCAGAACATAAGTCTGGTGTGCTACACCGCTCGGCCATGGCACTCCCATTTTGTCATACCCATTCTCAACTTATTCTGGCATGGTTGACCATTATAGACATTTATCGTGCTGCAGCAAGCTTTCTCCGGTTCCTTGTGTACGCAATAACGATTATAGTGCTGATTCTCATTAAGTAAAAGGAGCCAGACTATTTCCCTTCCAGCCTCGCTTTGGTCATATGGATTTGTATCACACTGCAACCATCTTTTGTCCAATTGCCTGTATACCCAATAACGATTATAGTGCTGATTCTCATTAAGTAAAAGGAGCCAGACTATTTCCCTTCCAGCCTCGTTTTGGTCATATGAATTAGTATGGAAGAAAAACAAGATGGCCGCCCCATGATCATGGTCTATAAGCCAAGCGACAGCTGTCAATTGAAATGACTTAAAATTGACCAATCACATTTATTGAAAGGCTGCGCCCGCTGCGAGTAAACCTATGTTTTGAGTACGATTCCATTATATCCTAGAGGATAGATTGCTGTGAGACCGGTAAAAGAACGTAAGTGTATGCGTAACCTAATTTGTCTTGCGCCTATTTTCCGGGCACACGACGAGGTGGTGTCAACAGTTGACCTGTTAATTTCTGTATGGCGTGTCACCTGAACATTTCCCATTTTCCTCATATATACAGAAAAATGTACAGAAAATTTCAGTGTACCAATCAAATTTAGTCTTGGATCGCTTGCATTTTTCTATATTGTCCATGTAAGTAATTTCCAAGGTTTTGGCTTCTCTCTGTGTGAAATGTGGACATCACATTTATGGTGTGATGTTTATAGGTAAAGAACTAAAATTAATTTTTTTATTTTATTTTCCTGCCTTGATATTTAGTTCTTTATTTGGATTCCATTGATAATTAAATTGAATTGTAACAAGAATTCTTACAATGGCCTCCATTCTTGATTTCCCATGAGGAGACAACAGTGAATCACTGCCATATGTTGGGGCAATGCATTCTCAATTTACATAGTTTAGTCTGTTATAGCACAGCTATTATCCAATTATAATGGATGTTTAGCCATGAATGCAGACACAAATAAAACTCTTGGTCATTTTTTAAGTTGAGTTTCCCGAGCTGCATGGAAACCTCAGTTACGCAATGACCAGACATTCCTATAAAATAAGCCAATATTACACCATGAGAAGTTACTTGAACTGAAGTAGACCAAATTGTTACAAATATGTACGATCACTTAACCCTAACCACTCCAAACCATTCAAACTCCAACAGCTGGGTTTGTTGTATTTTGATGGACTCGGTACTGTATAGCCCAGACAGGGATACTTTACATGGGGCCGGGTGTCCCTATTCCAGCTACATGTATGTCCAACAGTTGGGTGGTAGTGTTACTGCATGGTGTTGGATTTTGGCAGATTCAGGTTCTTAGCCGAAATAGCTAGGGGGTTAGGGTTAAGGAAAATCAAATGTACCCGGTAGGCTTGGGCGATATCGATTTATTTTTTTATTTTTTATTTTTTTTATTTATTTATTTTTTTTCATCCACGATATATCGTCAAACATATATCGCGATATTCGATAATATCGCGATTATTTTTGTTTTTCACTCATGAAGTGCTTTAGAGCCGGTAATGACAGGGATGTACCCGTCTACAAGCGTCACAATAAATTGCCAGTGCTTTCCTGCGAGACACGTGCAATTGCGCCGTTCACGAGTGCAACATATGGGGCGGGTTTTCGCTACCCTAACCAGAAACAAAACGGCACAGCTACGCGAAAATGCAAACGTAACCAGACAATTGTTTTCAGTTTATGACATGTTCAGTCATCAACGTTTCTCAAAATAGAACTTACTCGTGAGTGCTAGTAACTTGAAAGATATACTGGTATACGAACAATCACTTAATCATGTTTTAACACTTTTTACAATCCGCCATCTTGAAACTAAGCGTAACCGATCACGTCACATGCACAAAGCTAAAGTTCGGTTTATGTTTGGTCGAACCATGATGTCATCGCAGCACAACCGAACTTGCGAAAACCCAACCAATGACAAAGCCCAAACATGTTTCTGGTTACGGTCGCAAAAACTCGCCCATCGCCATTGGCAAATCGTTTGCATAATAATTATGTGGGACGGCTACTGTGTCGTGCGTCCCAATCAAATCATCAACCCGAGTTCACGTGATTCGCGTTCCACGTGACTGGCTCATATAAACACGTGACTAGGTTTATTCCTGCATATAGTACCGTGGAGAATAAAACCATGTGATTCAGAAAATGTGGATTGTAGTCACACTATTTTAAATAAATGTCACATGGTTTATCAAGAGTACATATATGTGTTTTGTCACACGAGACAAGAGTCCCAGTATGGTACAACAGAATAGTGTCCTAATCCCTCAACTTTGAACGAGCCGCTGCCGATCCATGCTTTGATTTAATTCATGACTATGTGTTTTAAGGCAACGCCCATATTCTGCATATATTTAAATATGTATGATATAATATACTTGCCTGTGGTGCGTCAGCCAGTGTCATAGACCACCATGGTTAGACAGTGAGACGTAAACATTGTCTCCACATTGTTGGATCAAATACCCCATTCAATCCCAACACACTTAAATCAGTCTTAATACTATTTCTTTGAGTGGCGGTGGATTATTAAACAACACCCTGTCAGGCGGCTCATTTGTGATCTGACAGTCGGTTTACTACAGAAGTAGTTCGATTTTGTTTCTCACGAAATCTGAAAAGACTTCCCTAAATTTTTTCCATGGAATTTCTGGCCCAAGTGACAATCGAGGATTTTGTTTATTATTTTTTTCTTCAAGATAATTTTTTTCATCGCGATATATTTTTTCATCGCGATATATTTTTTTCATCGCGATCTGCCGATACCTCGATGATTTAAAAAGTTCTCGATATCATAATCGCGTAAAAAAAATATCGCGATATTCGATGTTATCGTGTCATCGCCCAAGCCTAGTACCCGGCAGAAGCAGTTCCAAGCAGGCACACATGTCAATGGAGAAAACTTAATGGAATGTTCCTTTAAGGAACTTTGCCTTTTTCCGATGAGAATTGTCAGTTCAACAGTCCAGATTGTGAGAACCTCTTTAATCCTAACCCCTTGGGTATTTTTACTAGAAAGTATCCTGAATCCACCAAAATCCACCAATTTTGTCACACACAAAATGCTGGTGTCCTGAATCCATCAGAATCCGCCAGTGTAGATATTGGACATATCCTGAATCCGCCAAAATCCACCACTAAATTTTTTGTGGATTTTGGCGGATTCAGGATACCATGCCCGCATGAAAATTTGTATAGTATGTTGCTGCATAGAATCCATCAAAATCTAACATATACAGTACATGTAACTATAATCCATCAACCAACATGACCAAGCAGTTAAAAACTATTGAAATCCTGAATCCATCAAAATCTGCCACATGCTCAATGTGGAGGTATCCTGAATCCACCAAAATTTTCCAATACAGGGGGATGGATTTTGATGGATTCAGGGTGGTTAGGGTTAAAAGATGTGTTTTTTTTAATAAGTTTTCTAGCAATTGTGTCTGAAAACAACAATTTGTACTTGTAGAAAGGGAAACAAATAATTTTAAATGAAATATTCAAAAGAAAAATAGATGTTGGAAGTGTAGTTGAACAGTTCGCAAAATTCACAATGATACCCACCCACCATTTGTTCTGGGATTTATTTACTAAAATAAATCATGTTGCTCAATTATTGTGTGAAATGTGTCATTTTGAAGTATTTGTCAGACTTTCCTCAAGTATAAAAATAGCAATGTTTTGTTTAAAACAAATATTTTTGGTAAAATACAGAATTTTTTTTCTTCATAATTTCTTTGGGCAGCTTCTTGAGCAGGGTCTGGTAATCGAAGAGCAACTCCGCCGAGCGGCCTACCTCAACCTTACCCAGGACCCTAACCATCCGGCCATGGCCCTCAACGCCCGCTTTGCCGAGGTAGAGTGCCTTGCAGAGAGCCATCAACACTTATCAAAGGAGTCACTCGCTGGAAACAAGCCGGCCAATGCTGTACTGCACAAAGGTGAGTTCATGGAAGAGGTTAAGATGGTCTATAACACAGGGGTGTGATTTGTCCGGATTTGTCTGGATTTCTGGATTTTTTACAAATCGCAATCTTGTGATCCTCCGGATTTTAAAGATTCAAGCAATAAAGGAAAGCAAAGCAAACACTTAGAACTATAGATTTCACCCCAGCGCTGTTCACAACAGCGGCCCCAATACCCCGAGCAAAATTTACGTGGATTTTTCAAAACTGCCCAGTCACAACCCCTGATTACAGTTTGCATTTGTGTAAGTCACATGGACTTATATAGCGCATGTATCCACCAAACTGGTGCTCAAGGCGCATTATATTATTACCCCTGCTCATCAGGCTCATAAATCATTCCTGAAACCATCTCAGCTCCCTGGGGAGTATACAGCTCAATTGCTGCCATTACAGCGCATATAGGGATAATCAAACGCAACAACCAACTCTGCCCTCACAGGTACCCATTTACCCCTGGGTGGAGAGAAGCAATTATGGTAAAGTGTCTTGCTCAAGGACACAAGCACCCTGGTCGCGGCTGAGATGCGAACCCACGACTCGGCCATCAGAACACAAATCCGATGCACTAAACCGCTCGACCATGGCACTCCATATGGTTTTGGACAACTAATGCTATCTGCCATTAAGTCTGTTACTAAACTACGTCATACCAGGCCCATACCCAGAGGGGTCCTCTCAAAAATGTTTTTTTTTATCTAATCACACAATTTATGAGAGAAATCACAAAAGATGGGGTCACCACTCTATATAGTCCATCAACCCCCCCCCCCCCCCCACAAAACAGAAAACATATCGGATAATACTGGATTACACCACTTTCTGTGGTCCATATTTCATAGCTGCACAACCCTCTCACCTCCCGTCACAATCAACAGGGTATGGAATCGGAATGGTAGTTTTAGATTAACTCAGTGACTGAAAATAATACCCCACACATTACCGTTGCTTCTACATAAATGAGTAATTTTCAGTCACTGAGTTCATCTTAAACCAGGACACCGATTCCATGCCCTGTTGAAAGTCTGATCTGATCGTGACGATGCAATGAATACAATACAATGCAAGTTATTTCCAGCAAGCTAAATAGTACGTGAACATTGTGTCCATGTGAAATTATATGTAAATGAGATTTAGTTTAATTATGAGGATACGCACTTCTAATAATAATAATAATAATAATAATAATGTGTGGACTTATATAGTGCACGTATCCACCAACTGAGTGGTGCTCAAGGCGCATATTATTACCCCGGCTCATAAGGCTCATAAGGCTCATAAATCATTCCTGAAACCATCTCGGCTCCCTGGGGAGTATACAGCTCAATTGCTGCCATTACAGCGCATATAGGGCTAATCAACCAACTCTGCCACCACAGGTACCCATTTAACCCCTGGGTGGAGAGAAGCAATTATGGTTAAGTGTCTTGCTCAAGGACACAAGTGTCAATGCCAGGATTCGAACCCACATTCTGCTGCTAACACCAGAACTTGAGTCCGGTAAGCTAGACCGCTCGGCCACGACACTCCACACTCCACACTCCACGACACTTCTGTCAGACTTTTGAGAATCTGGGGGCAGGTTATGTAATTCTGAGCATGCACACGATATTAAGGGAGGAGGACCAAAGTCATGGTACAGCCAAGCCTTTGCGAAGCCCAGCTAGGCCCCGGCTACCTGGCCTCCTAATCTGTCTTTTGTGAGTCCTAATCCTGTAACAATACAGTACCTGCCAATCAACATAACCTGGGCTTTTGGAAGGCCTAGCCCAGCCAACTAAAGCTCATTATAATGGCTGCTGTTGTGAACATTACATTACATTACAAGTATTTATCATGCGCCATTCCCGAGAGGCTCATGGCGAACAAAAGACACCCGAGGAGTCAGTCAAGCCTGCGTTAACAATAAGAGATATTTGAGATCTATTCATTAGTAAAGGGTCTTTTGTGCCCAGGCTTGGCTAGGCTTCTCAGAGGCTTGGCTGTACCACGACTTTGGACCTCCTGGTAAAGAGCCAGGAGTCTGCTGTCTTCTGGCGTCTCAAGTCTCCCAATGATCTCTTGGTTTTTTGTCTCACTCATTTTTTGTTCCCGTCTCCATCTCAGTGCTGAACCAGTTGGAGGAGCTCCTGAGCGACATGAAGTCTGACGTGGCCCGTCTGCCGGCCACCCTCTCCCGCATCCCCCCCGTCGTGGCCCGCCTCCAGATGTCGGAGCGCAGCATCTTGAGCAGACTGGCCAACCGAGATGGACAGTCCGCACAGGGTCATCCGTCACAACCTCAACAGGTAAAAAAGATGTCCAAATAAAATGCACTTGGTTGATCCAAAAACTGTGTTTTTAGGGTTTACGCTTATTCTTATTTTCCCTGTATTTTCCTGTATGTATTATATGCAAATTGTTTGGCAGGTTTTGTACTCCTCATTCCTGCACACTATATTTAAATTGGCTGTAGTGTCCAGACTTTTTTTTCAATCTTGACACAACATTACCAATGTTGTACCTTCCATTCAATGTATATCTTGATTCAAAGAGAGTAAGCATACTCAGAGAAGCAGTTATGCCAACATTACCAATGTTGTACCTTCCCTTCAATGTATATCTTGATTCAAAGAGAGTAAACATACTCATAGAAGCAGTTTGGCCAACATTACCAATGTTGTACCTTCCCTTCAATGTATATCTTGATTCAAAGAGAGTAAGCATACTTATAGAAGCAGTTTGGCCAACATTACCAATGCTGTGCCTTCCCTTTTATACATTAAAGGGAAGGTACAGCATTGCACGCTTAGTGTGTAAGCATTGTATGCTTACTCTCTTTGAATCAAGATATACATTGAAGGGAAGGTATAGCATTGTACGCTTAGTGTGTAAGCATTGTATGCTTACTCTCTTTGAATCAAGATATACATTGAAGGGAAGGTACAGCATTAAAGGGAAGGTACAGCATTGGTATACATATACATATCTTGATTCCTTTAAATCATAACAAAAAGTCAAGATCTCCTTTTGTGCGTCGGCCTCTTAACTTGTTGAATACCTTTCTTCTTAAAGGTGACTATTCATAACTGTCGATGATTCAGTAGGAAGATGTGCACAGTGAATGATTTCGCCTGTATCGCATATCCAAATTCTACACAAAATTCATTCTTTGCTATTCAAAATTTAGCATTACAAACACACACAAATATTTCTGCCTAAACATGTTGCAATACAATCACTCCCTGGTACTGTGTGTCAGGTTATGTGTACTATTATTTTTATTAAAAAAAATTGCACAATGAGCCTACACACGAAAAGATAAAAAAGGAAAAAATATGTTTTTTTTTAAAAGCATGTTCCCATCCATATCAGCAGTTGTGGACAACCCCTCAGGAACAAGGATGGTTGTTTTGGGGGTATTTGCTGTAAGCATCCATTAGACTGTCTATATCGGGGCCAATTACACAGAGCTGCTTGGCAGATAAAATTGCTTACCAGACAAATTTGCTTAGCAGATTTCTTTGGTTACCAGCCAAACTTTTATACAAAATGTATTCATTTTGGTTGGTAGTCTGTTTTATATTGCTTAGCCGAATTATCTGCTTAGTAGCACTATGAAATTGGACCCAGGTCATAACCGTTTGGTTGTCTTCCTTTCTACATTCTTTGTACTGCAATGGTTTGCTTTACATGAGCTACGAACAAAATACGTAAGAGAACTTCTGTAGCAGACAATTTCGGCTTAGCAAATTTTGAGGATGAGTACCAGCTATATAATTCATATCATTCATGTGACATGTTGGCTTGGTACCATTGGAATATGTTCGGCAAGGTTCGTTGCTTAGCAAATTAAATCTGTTAAGCAGCATAGCAAATATCTTTCTAAGCAACTTAAAGAAATGTGTCAATGGTATGAAAGTAAACAATGTTCTGCTTAGCAGATGTTAGAATATGACCCCAGGTCAAGATGGTGAAATGTGTGGTGACCTTGTAGTAAAAGGGCAAAGCTCTGGTGATTAGATGAATAGATTTTCATTGTTAACACTGGCCATGCTCAGTGCAACAAGATGCAACTGAATGAATTTCATCCATTAACCCTCCTACTATAGCTGCACTTTAGTGGGAAGTAGCTATAGAGGTCAAAATCAGTCAGCTGCCTGTTTTGACTGTTGACCACCCACATGTTCACACAAGGGCATTTTTGATTGGTTTTTACTGTCATTTTGACCACCCTAAACAATACAAGACAATGCTTTTACCAGTCAAAAACGGTCGACTCATTTTGACCTGTAAATGTACTTACTACACATAAGGTTTGACAGTGTTTGACTTTTAAGTGCACTAGATATACCTTGGCAAGTATATCAACATTTTGACTGATTTTGACCCTTGTAGTAGTAGCAGGAGGGTTAAGATTTAAAAAAAAAAAAAAAAAAAAAAAAAAAATAAAATAAAAAAATTGCATCTTGTTGCCCATAGCAGAGAACAAATAACCATTGTTATATCTGATGGATCATTCGTCAGGCTGCACACACTTTTCATGTTGTTGCTTTGTGTTGCATTCAGCATGGAGACTGAAATTCCTGCAGGGTGTACACGTAGGTACATAAATATGGCTTTTTTATTTGTTATCATTAGTATTATTTTGCAACAGTTATGTTGTAATCTTATTATTATTGTGTTAATTTCTTGGGTAATTGTGGAAAAGTTCCGTCGTAATAATATATTGAAATTTGAAAGTAAAATATTGTATAAACTAAATTTGAACTAAATACTGAGGAAAGGCGTTTAGAAAACTTGAATATAAAATCTGAATTACTAGAAAGCCCAGCCAATATGTTTAAATAAATTGGTTAATGAAAAGTACAAATCTGTCTGTTCACAGAATGTTTGAATTTGCCTAGAACTGTGTAGTTTTATTATTATTATTTTTTCTAGAATATTTTTTATTTATAATCGGGTTATAATACATATATTACTGTCGTTAAAACTGTAAGTAAACGAGTAAAGTGCCAAGGGTTAATTGTCTTAGTTTGAGTGAAAACAACTAAGAGGTATTTAAAAAAAAAATGCACTGCATTTTTGTTGCAGCAGGTATATGCAAAACTTGCCAGTATAGCGTATCAAACCTTGGATGATATTGCTACGGATGACGAATCGTTTGAAATCACAGGGTGACACAAAACAAGAGGAAAACCTCTTAAAATAGTGTTTTATTAGTATATATCACCAGTATTTGGTAATTTAATTGTAGGGGTATAGTACTAGTACACAAGTTATTATAATTTCCTGATAAGTCATGATTTGTAATTGTCGGCACGCTGAAAATGCTTTTTCTTGTGCTTTTTTTTAATTATTAAAAAGAAAGAAGCTACCTTTGGATAAATTGTAAAATTATACATTAATTTGTAATATGGATATGATGGATTTACTAACAAACTGCAAAACAACCAGTTAATAACCATAAACTCGGTGATTCATTCTGCCGTCTTAATGGCAAAAAACACCGATTTAACTTGTTAATTTGAGGAAATGGTGGTATGGAGCACTTTTCACAAACAATGTTTACTGTTAATGTTACTAGGTTCTTTATAACCGGAAATTGTGTGTCCAGTACTACGCAACCACATTACTTGTTTGTGACTATTACATTTAATTATTTAGGCAGTGTTAAAACCATTGATGAATGTGTTTATATTCTTGATAGGCAATACTTGAAAACAGAACTGTGGAAACTGAAATAAATCCACAACTTAAGTTGAAAAAAATGACTCAAATTTGACAAAATAATATGACTGGATATATCTTCTGCCTTTGCCATTTTAATTTGTGTTCCATAATTAAAAATATGTACACCTAACAATGGTATTTATTGCCTTAAATTGAAATATTCAGTAACACACATGTGGTAAAACTTGCCCAAGGAAAGTGAGAATTAAGCTGAAATTAAAAATTGGACATTGACAACAAACTTGAGAAAAAATTGGAAAGCACCAACAAATTAATTTTTTTCACTCCAAAAATTCTTGGTACAAAAAGCAGTTCACTAAATTTTCTGACATGTTTTTTTTTCTCTGTTAATTTTCTGTCGATTTTGAACTTTCACAGAGATGGACATGCCATTATTGTTCACTGATGGGTTCCACTGATGAATAAATGCATTGTTTAACGGTTGTGAGTTGCTCAGTGCAATCAGGAAGGTGTTTATTAATAGACAAGTTACAAGTCTACCTAGTGGAAATGTTTTCAAGCTACACTCGGGCAAGTTTAGTCACTCTTAAATAACAACAAAATGTACACTTTAAAAACGAACAATGAATAAATACCATGCAGTTGACAGCACGACCAAACCAAACACCGACTTGATCTGGCTTTTTTCTTCTCTTGTCCGTCCCTTGTCTGTTCAGATTGCTCAACCTCTCTCCCAGGAGGTTGGCAAGCCGGCAGTCGCGTCCTCATCGGCCGGTAGTCCGTACACCAATTATAACTCGAAGAGTGGCGGAGGAGCCTATGTTGGCAACCAGCAGGCCAGACGGCCGATCATTCAGCATGGCCCAGCTCAATTCACTGGCTTGCAACAGAACCATTATGGACAGAGTAAGCTACCCTATTTCTGTCACCTTCATGCTAATTTTGATGTACATCCATTGTGGGATCTAGGAGGGGTGGGGGTGTGGGTGGGGGTCAAAGATAGGCATGTGTCCCCCACTTTTTATGCAACTTTCCATCCTCCACTTTTTTGCCGTTTGCTGCTGTTGTTTCAACCCATCCTGGATCCACACATAGTAGTATCAGTATGTTTAGGTAGCTGTTATAAAAACCAAACGCTTTAAAAATCACAACTAGTGCTAGAATTACAGATTCAAATACGTAGATGTGTTGATGAAAACTTCATTTCATATACGTTTACATTTCATCCATCGCAGAATCAACAAAGTTGGCTAGCAATGATTTTTTTAATAATTAAATTGTTTTACCCTATTCTGGGGTTGGGGATTGTAAATACATTTATTTATGTATTGTGTTCCAAATAGAGATAGGACTAGGTTTGTGTCAATCGGCCAATGTGATTGCATTAATGTCGTAACCATGGCTGCAGTGGTACTAATCTTAGAATGTATAATAGATAAAAGTGAAGGTTAACAGTTAAAATTAGAAAACTTTGCAATTTTTATATGGATGGATGATCTTGAATTGGATAAAATATTCTTGGAATTCAAAATACCATAAGCGCTCAAAAAGCCTTTTGATTTTAAGGAATTTTAACCAGTACCTTTCAATTTGAAACTTAAAAATCAACTTGACATTGTCTTAAATAGCATTTTTATAGCAACAGCAGTTCTGGCCTAATAGGCACATGTACTTACTAATAAAGGGGGGTGACGCTTACATTTCATTGCCCAGAAATGACATAATTCTAGGAATGGCTATGTGTGCCCTCTTGAAGTCGAATTATACAACAAGCTCAAGATAAATTGTTTCGTGTTATCTTTGCAGCGATTCAAACCATACCTCAAGGCAACGTCCAAGTTCTCCCCGACCACACTGTCGTAATTAAGGGTCAGTCTGGTGCCCCGTCCACTCAAGCCTCTGGCAGCAATTACTACACAACAATGCTTAGTAATGCCTCCAGCGCCATATCAAATTCGGGTAAGAGAGAACATGAGGGGCCTAGGATGCATTCAGTGGAAGGGGATGGGGGAGGGGAGAGGAGGGATTAATCATCCGATTTTTATATCTGCCTGTAATTTGTAGGAGTGGTACAAACTTTTTAAATGATTTTCGCATGTTGAGAAGTTTGCTCTTTTAAGAAGAGATCCTTCACCTGGTCCCCAAGCCTGTCCCCAATCCCATACCCTTTACTGATCCCCTGTCTAACCCCTTTCCTACCTCATTCCCACGCGCAATCCTTCACCCAGTTCTCATACCCATTCCCAGCCCCCTAGCCTAACCCAATCCGCTACCTATTACTGATCCCTGCTTAATACAGGTACCTCATTCCCATGCTCATATACCCATTCCTGCACTTATACCCATTCCTGCACTTATCCCATTCCTGTCCCCTTAAACCTACCCCCAATCCTCTACCCTTATATGAACCACGCCTTCCCATATTCCAACCCATTTCCAAATTCATACCCCAATACACAAGCCCTTAATCTACCCCACCTTCCAATCTGCTTCCCTGACTCACAAACATTCAATGTGAAGATAACAGACAAACATTTTATTAAAATGATGCGCTTATAAATTGTGGTCCCTCTCCACCCCCCCTTCAAGTTGCCCAACATCTGACTCAGCTCTCAAAGACTGACAATCCCTTAACCAGTTCACGTCAGGAATAAAAAAAAATTTCCGGTCCCCTGTGCGGGTTTATTTTCAGTGAAAAATCAGAAAAAATTTCTAGCCATTAAATAATTTTTTTTGTCAATGGAAACTAAGTCCGGACACCCAAATAAACACCTTTACTCAACTCAACTATCCTCTTCGTGCCTCATGGCACATAAGGCCGCCACGCTCTGTTTCCACTTTTCTCTGTCCTGCGCTCTTCCCCTTGCCTCGTTCCAAGTCCTCCACTCGCCTTGCTTTCTTTCTTTTTCCACTGTCCTCCTCCACGTTGTTTTCGGTCTACCAACCTTCCTTTTTCCCTCTGGTTGCCATGTCAGGCCAGTCATACAATGATGATCATTTGGTTTCCTTAAAACATGGCCAATCCAATTCCATCTTCTTCTTTTTACTTCATAGCTTATCCTTGTGGTTTGGGTGTGGTCGTTGAGTTCATCCATCGAAATGATATTTGGGCAGAATATTTGTAATGCTTTCTTCAAGCACTGGTATTGAAAGGAGTCTAGTTTATTTTCGTCGCTTTTGTTCATTTTCCATGTTTCGCAACCATAGAGAAGCACTGGTCTCACTAATGTTTTATAAAACTTGATTTTGGTTTTTCTTCCATACTGTTTGGATCTCCATATCTTGTTCAATTTTGTAAAAGCAACTCTTGCCTTGTTTATTCTGCAATTCATGTCTCTCCCTCCACCTCCTTCTTTGCTTACAATTGCACCCAAGTATGTAAATTCCTCCACATCATCTATTTCATTTTCCTCTAGCTTAACAGCATCCCTCTTCTTATTATTCATTCTCATGATCTTTGTCTTCTTTCTGTTGACTTTAAGTCCAATTCTGCTTGCGATCCCAGACATACTGTTTGTTTTCCTTTGCATTTGGGAGTGACTGGAAGATGAGAGTGCGATATCGTCTGCAAAATCTAGGTCTTCAAGCTTAGACATCATCCGCCATCTGATCCCTGTGTTGTTTTCTCTGGTAGTCTGTCTCATTATCCAGTCAATCACAAGAAGGAACAGGAATCCGGACATTACACATCCTTGCTTTACCCCCGTCTTTACTTGAAACCACTCTGATATCTCACCTTCATCTAGCACTGCACACACACTGTCGGTATACATTAATTTGACTGTTGATGATTTTTCCTGGTATGCCGTATTGCCTCATGATCTCCCACAAACTGTCCCGGTGAATCGAGTCAAAGGCTTTTTCAAAGTCTATGAAATTTAAGTATAATGAAGATTGCCACTCAATGGACTGCTCGATGATATTTCTCAGTATGAAGATCTGTTCAGTTGTACTTTTTCCTTGGCGAAATCCTGCTTGTTCTGGTCTAAGTTTTTGGTCAATTCCTGACTTAATCCTGTTAATGACAATTTTTCCCAATATCTTGCTTGCAATAGGTAGCAACGTTATCCCCCGCCAGTTTCCGCACTCAGCTAAGTCTCCTTTCTTTGGTAGCTTCACGATTAGACCTTTCTTCCAGTCATTTGGTATTTTTTCCTGTTCCCAGATATCACATATGATGCTGTGTAACTTGTTAGTTGTTGTCTCAATGTCTGTTTTTAACAATTCAGGTGTAATCATGTCTACTCCTGCCTTTCCATTTTTCAGCTTTTTAATTGCATGTTTTACCTCTACTTTAGTCACTGGTGTGGTGACAATGGTTTCGACTTCTGCAGTATCATCAATTGCCTTTTCCACTGGGTTCATTGGAATATCTCTGTTCAAAATTTCCTCAAAGTGTTCTTTCCATCTTATCCTTTTTCCTTCATCATCTGTGATGATATTGCCTTGTTTGTCTTTTACTCCTGTTGCATGACGTGGTTTCTCGTTGCAAATAGCTTTTGTAATTTCGTAAAGAGTCTTCATTTGACCATTTCCAGCTGCTCTTTGAGCGTCATCTGCCAAACTCTCCACCCACTTCCTTTTGTCGGTTCTCATGCTTGATTTGACTTCTTTATCTTTAGACCTGTATTCTGCATGAAGTTTCTGTTTGATCCTGATGGATTTTGCATTTTCAATTTTCATTTTGATTTGTTTTCTCTCTTCAACTTTCTTCCAAGATTCGCCACCTATCCATGGCTTCTGTTTCCTTTTCCTGGTTCCTAAGACCTCTTTGGCTACTTGGTTAAATGCTCGATTGAAATTACCCCATTTGGCTTCTATGTCTGCATCGCCTGATACTGCCTCAAGCTCTGCAAATTTGTTCTTGAGTTCTACTGCGAATTGATTCTTGATTGTCGGGTTTTGCAGGTTGCTCGCATCATATTTCCTACTTGAATTGTTTTTCTTGTCTTGTTTCTTGAGTTTCAGTTTTACTTGAGTTCTTACAAGATGGTGGTCACTTGCAACATCGGCACTTCATTGCCCTTGTGTCTCTGACTGAAGACCTGTACTTCGTGTTGATCAACACATGGTCAATTTGATTGTCCTTTTATCTGGAGAGGTCCAGGTGTTCTTGTGTATATTCTTGTGTGGGAACAATGTTCCTGTTATTACAAGGTTATTTAATCCACAAAAGTTAATTAGTCTATCTCCATTGTTGTTGATGACTTCAGTTCCTTGTTTTCCCATGACTGCTTCCTTATCCTTATTAGGCCCCCCAAAAAAGATGTTGAGTTGCCCTCCACCGACCGACCCAAAAGTGCTGAAATCTTGGGTCGGGTTTTTTTTTTTTTTTTTTTTTTCCCCCGTCATTCATAGGCCTATTTATTAATGAAACTTAACAATTGTCTTTGTATAAAACATAATACGTTTGATTTGTGAAATTTTCCACTTTTTTTACCGGTAAATTTACCGGTACCCAAGACTCAATCTACATGTTTTCAAATCGAATGGCCCCGGCCCTCACATGGTGCACTGCCTTCGCACACACTGTGTGCCAACGATTGCGACTCAAATCTACACGTTTTCCAATCGAATGGCCCCTCGCATGTTTTCCACTGGCTTCGCGCACTGTTTTGTATGTCAACGATTGCGACTCAATCTACACGTTTTCAAATCAAATGGCCCTCACACGTTGTGCACTGGCTCCCCGCACTGTACGTGTGTCAACGATTGCGACTCGATCTACACGTTTTCAAATCGAATGGCCACTCACATGTTGCATGTTGAGCATTGCACGCAATATGGATGAATTTGCTGTGTCAATCACAGCGAAAAGTACAACAAAATGCTTGGGATACTTTTATTCTGAAGCAAAATTCCTTGCTGATAGGTATACAAATGAAAAACATGGTATGTGGTTTCAGTTCCAATGCATTTCAATCTTAAAATGACAGTCAAGGAGAAAAAAAAAAAAAAAAAAAATCCCGACCGACCGACCCCTTCAAATATTTTCATTGGAGGGCAACTCAACAATTTTTTTTTTTTTTGCCTTATCAGCACCAACTTTTGCATTCATGTCTCCGGTTATAATAACCATGTCATGTCTATGTGCACCTTCTACTACTACTACTAATAATAATAATGTGTGGATTTATATAGCGCACGTATCCACCAACTAAGTGGTGCTCAAGGCGCATTATATTATTATCCCTGCTCATAAGGCTCATAAGGCTCATAAGGCTCATAAATCATTCCTGAAACCATCTCAGCTCCCTGGGGAGTATACAGCTCAATTGCTGCCATTTCTAGCGCATATAGAGCAAACCAACTCTGCCTTCACAGGTACCCATTTAACCCCTGGGTGGAGAGAAGCAATTATGATTAAGTGTCTTGCTCAAGGACACAAGTGTCATGGCCGTGATTCGAACCCACATTATGTTGGAGTTGATCATAAAATCTGTCTTTTGCTTCATCTGCTGCATCCATAGTTGGTGCGTATACATGGATTATTGTCACTTTTATGTACAGTAAAATCTTGCTGTGATGATTCTGTCGTTCACTGGTATCCATTCTATGAGTGCCCTCTCGGCAAATTTTGACATGATTGCACTTCACTCCGATGCACACCATCTTCCCTGCCAGAGTAAACTACCGTTCCTCCTGTACTCAGTTGTACTTTACCAAATCCTGTCCACCTGCATTCACTGATACCTAGTATATCCGTATTGTACTCATTCATTACTTTCGCCACTTGTGCTGTTTTCCCGATTGCGTACATGGTTCTCACGTTCCAATTACCAATATTTAGAACTTGTTTTGGCCTTGCAAGTGACTCAGTCGGTCGCTGAGCTTCCTTGCAGCTTTGACTCACTGACGTCATCAAGCGCTTGTCATCAGAGAACCTGATATCATCATCCTCTGGTATCTGGTATCAATAAACACCTTTACTCATTGACATTTCGAGAATTAAATGGCTAGTTTTTTAATTACGGTTGTTTGTTCAGCACAATTAGACCATTGGCAAGCTCCGATGCAACGGCCTATTAACGACCAGCGCCCGGTCGAACAGACGGCATACCCGGAGGGAGAGGAAAGGCCTCGTAAGCAATGGATATAAATCCGTCTTTACAAATTCTTGGCTGGTACGTCAAAGGAACAGGTCTTGGATAAAGGGATTACGCAAAAATCAACAAAGAGTGAACTCGTTCATTGTTTGCAGTGCCTTTTTGTCCGGGGCCACCGAACCGTGACCCCATGGACTCCGAGAAACGATTGCGTGTATACAAGTCAGGCGCCACGACGGCACGCCACGTGTGGCGTGTTGACAAGTCTCCCGGTAACACACACAAATCGGAATGCGTGTTTAGACGCTCTCCGATCCGCGGTTCAAAAAAAAAAATGCATGTATACACGGCCTCCGACGCGAACTGGTTAAAAGTCGAAACTCTTCACCAAACATTTTCACATTAAAGGCCCAGTTACACAAACATGACTTATCGCGGAATTTAATAACAAAATTTTAAAAAATCAATCATCACATACCCAACAAATGTTTAATTACACAAATAATGAAGAGTTTATATAGTCACCTGACAAAAACGACAGGTCTTTTGGCTTAAAAAGTTATCCCAATCCTGAAATCAGACTTATGGCAGAGCATGGGATTGGGTTGGGGGCAGTGGCGTAGCTATGGGCGGGCCAGGCAGGGCCTAGGCCCGCCCACTTCTTGTCTAGGCCCTGCCATTGCCAAATAAAGAAGCTTTTTGTATAACTTTTTTTTTTTTTAAACGATTTATGTTGTTTGCATTCCTCTTCTATGTATGTTTGTGTGATATAGGCTACAGTGCATTTTATTTTATACTGTATACTTTAAAAAGGACAGGGGCTATCATGCTTGTAGGGTACTGTTGCGTTCTTTATGAGCATGGCCTAAGGTGTCTCACAGCACATTTTGGCCTATGATTTAACGAATCAATTTAATGATTCTACTAAATGATTTGTGGCATTATGACTTTCCATGCGTTTCATGGTGTGTATCGTGATCTCCAATCCTTGTAAATATTGTGTCAGTGTGTGCGTCGGTCGCTGTTCCACCGGCACAAACATAAATCGGCGCCCGTGTATGGATGGATTTATGGATGAATTCTATGGCCCGTCCATTTTTACTCAGGCCCAGCCGAATCTTTGTTTCTGGCTACGCCACTGGTTGGGGGGGGGGGGGGGGGGTAGGGTGGTAACCATTAACAGGTACCTTAGCTGCAAGAGGTACACTGACTTACCTGCAGAAATCTGAGCATTTATATACACTTTGAAATTCAACTACAAGTTTCACTGCACACTTGAACTTTTTTCTTTTTTTCATTTTCATTGTGACATTGTCATTAATTTCTTGTGTCGTTTCATATGTTCCAACTTGTTTTGTTGAAAACTTGTAATACCCTTCCCATTCATTTGTGCTTAGCTGTAGTACTGTTCACCAGGCGCATAGCCAGATTTGTCAATAGAGGGGGGACAATCTTTTTAAAAAAGGAGCCCCTCCAAAATTATGTTCTCCCAGGAAAATATTTTTAATTAAGGGTAAAAATGGTGCTCAAATATTTTGCTGTGGAGCAAACATTTTTGATTACATTTTTGATTAAAAAAAAACTAAAACAAAACAGGCCTAAGGTAGGAGACCCTCTCCCTCCATCTGGCTATGCGCCTGCAGTACACAATTTGCTGGAATGTGGCCGTTCTATTTCTTTTCTATTTGCACCCATTTTGAATGTCTGCTTCAGTCTGTTTCCATAGTAATTTGCAAAGTATTTTTCAGAAGCCTTGACACTACTTGTCCATGTACTCTTGATGGGGTGGTAAACATTAAAATCACATCTTCAAGTTAACTTCGGTTATATTGATCATTAAAAATATAGATCATTTAAAGAAAAACATCCTTAATGTTTTATTGTTGCATACTTGTGAAGCTTTAAAGAAAATATTTTCGTGTTTTTTAATTCCCCCAATTACTAGAAAAAAACCTCAACTTTCTAGCCTATTAATCAAACAATACATATCGACACGTTGGGTAACACAAATCTATGGTAACACTGCCGTTGCTATGTTACCATATCTCTGACAATATTTACTTCAATATAAGTTCGGTGAGGTCCCAGTTCTCGATGTTAAATAACCAATTTTTCCTGAAAAATTCAAAAAATTAAAGAAATATTTTAAACGTGTACAGCTATACCACTTTCTCAAAAGTGCATTGACATTTACCCCGTTTTTGTTTTATTTTTGGCCCCATTTCCTTTCCTACCCCTGCTCTTTGTTCAGTTGTGGTCAGCAAGGACATAATGGGGTTACTACCTGAGGCCCCACATAAGTCCTCCCGAGAAAAGCACAAAGTAAGTTTCCCCAAAGAAGAAAGTTATATGGGCATGCATGGGATGTACTGTACCTTGTTTGAAATACTAACTGGAATGTACCTGTTGGCGGTGTACCCACTTGGGATACACCCACTTGGGATACAACCACTTGGGATACAACCACTTGGGATACAACCAACTTGGGATACAACCACTTGGGATACAACCACTTGGGATACAACCACTTGGGATACAACCACTTGGGATACAACCACTTGGGATATACACATACCCATTTGGTATATACCATTTGGAACGTACCCGTTATTGGGTACTAGACCTTAAACAGGATAATAAAGAGAATGCACCCATTTCAGAGGTAAAAAAAAAATGCAAACCCAAAAGATAAATTGTTATCTGTTCTGGCAACATTTTGTATGGTCAGTACCCATTTGGGATCTGCTCATGGTAAACCAATTTGGTAAATGATTTCTGTTCCAGGGTTCGTACGTGTCATGGAAAACCTGGAAAGTCAGGGAATTTTGCTTTTGCATTTTCCAGGCCTTGAAAGTCATGGAAAATGGTGAATTTCTTTAAAAGTCATGGAAAGTCATGGAATTTTAAGACTTATTAAAACCAGTTCGCGTTTTTTTTCACACCGCGGATCGGAGAGCGTCTAAACACGCCATAGGAAACTCGGGAATATTTGTATGCATGCTCGGTTGACGTGTAACGAGCCACGTGCGTAAAGTGACGTGCACAGAAGACGTGACCACACGCTGTGGAAGCTTCCATTAAAACCAGTTCGCGTTTTTTTTCACACCGCGGATCGGAGAGCGTCTAAACACGCCATAGGAAACTCGGGAATATTTGTATGCATGCTCGGTTGACGTGATAACGAGCCACGTGCGTAAAGTGACGTGCACAGAAGACGTGACCACACGCTGTGGAAGCTTCCATTGTCCTTTCGGGTGACGTGAAAACACGCCATTTTGGCAGAGCTCGTGCTTCGGTTGACGTGTTATTGTGCAACACTTGTTCGGCACAAGAGCGGGGGCCGTGTAAACGCGCTCGCTTCACATGGGTGGTTGTGCGGGGCACTCGTAAACCTGTTCCACACCTTTGTCTTTGTCTCCATTGAAATCTGTAAAGCTGCAGTATACTAAGATTTCTATAGACCAATTACCGTGCACCATTGTCCCATTGTTACTCGGTACCACGCCACTCGGATAATGGGGAAGGAATCCTTCCTCCATGCTCGGTTGACGTGTAAATACGACGAAGAATTCTTTCGAGGGCTCGGTGGACTTCTAAAGACGCAACACCAAATACGCCCTCCTGGCTATAATTCCCACGGAAAACTCGCCAATTTATCTGCTAATAAGCTAAATGGGGGTGTCTCGTCTTAGTTTCATTGACGTAACCAAAAAAAAATTCACGCCAAAAAAAAAACACGTGTTTGTGTGTGAAAAAGAAACCCGCACAGGGGCACAGAAAAACTTTTTTATTCCCAACGCAAACTGGTTTTAAAAGAAAAAGAAACAAGACAACCGACAACCAAAAAGACACAATTTCTGGGTCACAAGTTCACATCAAAGAAATGTCTGCCGACTTTGGAATGTTGAATGTATCAATTTGGGATTAGAGCCAAGACAAGAGTTGGGGCTATTGTTCACTTGACAATGACTGACAGGTTGTGGTTTTACACTCTAGACCAAGAGACAATAACCTCTGGGACCTGGTTCTTGGCTGGTTTACAAGCTATTATAAACTAAACACGCATGGGTCCCACTCTGCCTGGCACGCGGGTACTCCGCTCATCTGGTTTTTGCCTAAGCAGAGTGGTAGCGGAACCAGTGTCGTTTAACGTTGAATGCTTATAAATTAAGTGACCCGCTCCGTCAAAATGAGACTTGTCCCCGGACGGAGGTTTCCGTGTAATTCGACTCTGAACTTGTGCTCGCCAAAAAAAAAAATGGAAAAACATTGCATATCGATTTCTAGGTTTTTATATTTTTAGTTTGATAAAATCTCGAACAATCTTATGGTGGTCTTACCTTTTCATAAAAATATTAATAAATCCATAAAAAAGGACGATTTCTGGACAATGTCTGTATCATGTTTGTCTTTCATGTGGCCTCCGTTAAATCCAAACAGGTCAAAATATCCTTGTTTTCGAGACAGCAACACGAGTAGTCCCGTTAACGTTAAACGTACGTGTTTGGTATCAAAAGAAAGGTCATGACCTCAACTGCGCACTTTTGTGGCAATGACTAAGCAGTATGGAGCTCTAATAGTAGTTTTAAGCCGCAAAATAAATTGTTAGCCAACGAGCCGAATCATCGGCAAGGTAGAAGAAATACAGCTCTTTGATTGGACAACAGTAAGCAACCAGTTGTCTGAGCATGCGCAGTTTACCAGAAAATGAATGACGTCACCCTTAATGGTGTACGATCTTTCGGCCAACTCTAGGCCCAGCTTAGCCGGTTATACAGACCCGAGTCTAGGCCTGGGCCCCGCCGCTCCGTAAGCTGGCTAGCTGCATGCACTGTGCAGTTCGCGTGTACCAATCGAGCCATACACCATGCGAAACATGCACACGTCAGTGGGGTCGAGTTGGTTACAATATTAATGCATTCGAATCACCGTTTTGTAGTGTTTCAAAGTCGTAATAATTGGCCTTATTGTCATAAAGTCTGAATATCTGTTGACTTGAAATCATGATTTTGTTGAACAATACAATTTAAAGGTAAATCATGTTTTTAAAAGTTACCAACTTGTGAAATATTTACGACGGAAGCCTTCCGAAAAAACAGTCCAATCACAGAGAAAAATCTGTTTTCATTTCTCCATGGTACAATACACGGACAGACGGTCGAGTTTGAGAGTGCACAATGTACATGTATGTACAGTAAAATCGTCCCGCAACACAGACATCTTACGCCGCGACTCCACACACAGCAGGTGGAATGAAGACGCGGGCCGGTGTGGACAGCCGGTGTTTGGTTACAAGGGCTGATTAATTATTCATGAGTTGTACATCGAACGATAGCTCGCGCGCTTGCTCTGTGTGTGGACCAAGTTTAATGTTGATTTTCTCCGAAGCGCGAAATTCAAAAACGAAACGGGCCGCAAAGTGATGGTTGTCTTCATCGCTCGATAATTCCGGAATGGAATATGCTACGGAAATAACATTTGTATCATTGGAAAGCCCGTGAGTTACTTGTTAACCTAGTATACATATCTATGAATGTCAGATCTGGGGGAAAGGTCTCATTTCGACGGAGCGGGTTGATCGCGGCAGGCCGCATAGTTACAAATGCGGTGCATCAAAAACATATTCTCTTGAAAAGAAACAAAGTTGCCGGCCAATTAAAATGTATCAATAAAGCTTCCTTCAAGATGAAATAAATCCCTCACTGGCAACAAATTATTGTTGTTCACAATTAGTTCTCGAACTGAACAAAGGAAATTTTAGTTTTTTTTTTTTTCACCATGTAATAAAATTATAGCGTATCGATAGCGTATCGGCCTATTTATAGCGTATCGGTATTTTTTATAGCGTATATCGGGCATGCCTGGCTAGAACACTGGTGTTATGCGAATCTACTTAGATTCGCATTGTTAATGTTGGCCGCGAATCTTCGCGCGAATTGAAAAGTCATGGAATACTTGTTGTAAAGGTCATGGAAAGTCATGGAATTATCTAAGTAAAAAAGTGTACGAACCCTGTGTTCTCACTGTTTTTGCTCGCCATTTTGTCATTTCAGTTCTCTGCAGATTTGTTTTTTTATTGTCATGTTTTTTCTTGTCATTTGTGCTCCATTGGCCATCTCGGTCCAATTACCAGGCTCATTCTACTTGATACCAACCCACCCACCAAGACAACCTCTCACCCATTCACCATACTGCCCTTAGTTACCCAACCCACCCTCTCCACCGACACCAAGTAACCCTCTCACCCAATCACCCTCCCCATTCACCCTACCACCTTCTCACCCAGTTATCCAATCACCCTCTCACCCAGTAACCCTCCCACCCTCTCACCCAGAAACCCAATCAATGAACAAACATCCTTGTTTTGTTTTCATTATTCAGGGTCATCATCGTCATCATCACAAGTCAAAGGGCAAGACACCAAACAGAGATGTGAGTTGACTTATATTTTATATTAGGCCATATCCGAAATGACCGCTTTAGCTACGGCTAGATCACTGTTTCTTTCTATACTTCAGCATTGCTGTTGCAACCAATAGCCATAGCCGTAACAAAAAACGCTTAATTCGGACATGGCCTTAGACTTGATGCTAGTCCATGTATCCAAAGACTTCTTACAAATACCACAGTGTGCAAGCATATAAATGCATGCTTGTCTAGCTAATGATGAAATTCTCAATTGAGTAATAATTAGTTCTAAAAGGAACTGAAGGTTCTTCAGTTCCTTTTACATTCAGTTCTTTTTAGAACTGATTACTAAATTGAGAATTTCACATGGTGTCACCACAAACGGTCTTTACTTATCCTTTTTCACCACAGAGCTACAAATATTACCCACTGGTTATGTACAACCACACTGAACCATGCTTTTCTTCTGAAACTCTAACATTTTATGGCCAAATTGATATAAATTCCACTTATCGTTTTGCACTTTTTCAGGATCAAAGAAATCCATCTAAGCAAATGGCTTCCTCTTCAGCTACACTTTGACAAAACGTGGTCATATGAAGACAGTGATTACAAGTATTTGGACTCGATATGAGACTAAAAAGTCTCCCCCTCCCCTCCCCCAAAATCAAAACAGAAGTATTTATATCGTAACAGTTTTTATCTGTCCATATGTTGTCAATTTGTCATGTCAAATCACTACAACCTTGTTCTAATTTTGAAATTTTGTCCGAGAAAGAATGTTGTGTCTTTCAAAGTTACTGATAGTAGATATGATGTTGGTGCACTTAATTGTCTTAATGTATGCAAATTTATTCACAGTTGCAAACAAACAAACAACAAATCTTGAAACTAAATTTAACATCTTACGGACCATGCACCAAAACATGGTAATTGCCATGAGTCATTCACCCCTGCTGTGTTAGTTGAGGCTTATTAAAGACGAGATGCATCAATCTTGTATTCTGTTAGCTTTGCTGACTCGGTAAAGTCTACCAGGTATATGGCTTGAGGCATCTTATGTCTAAACGTCAGACGAGTTTTGTGTGTGTTGAAATGGCAGATGCAGTGTTTGTGACATCATTGGCAGACGGTGCTATTAAATAATATATTCACATTTGTGATGTGATCTGGGAAAACCCTTCACATGGTGAAATTTGTCATTATATACATCAAATTAACGAGGACAATGTGCTGTTTTCAAAACTGTTTTATTCATGATTCTAGGTTGTCTATAACTTGAGTTATGCTCTCGGGAAGTTATAACCGCCTCTTGTCCTTAAAAAACAATGGCGGAAACGAAAAACAAAGACGGCTTTTTAATTATCTATCATCATATGTTTTTACATCTAAAACAATGGAATTTAAAAAAATATTTTCAAGAATGATCATTTGGATATTAACATTTAAAAAACTCAAATTGTCAACAACAAAAATTGGGGGACTATTTTGCCATTATCTTCAAAACAAGTTTGCCGACATCCGACGGGTTTTCCCAGATCGCATCACATTTTAACACCCCCCCACACCCCCGCAACTGTTTAAAAAAAAAAATCCTTTTTTTGGGGGGTGGGTGTTTAATAGTCACTCTTCGTTAAGAGTTAAAGGGAATGTCAATCTTTGGTAATTGCAGCTTTAAGAATATCAACAGAAACAATCAAAGTTTGACATGAAACTTACTTGGTTTCAAGTTGATGATGCTATTAACAATCCCTTGAAATCTTTCTTTCCACGGTACTACCATCTAATAATGAAATGAGTATGTAGTAAGTTTGGGCGATAACGCGATAATATCGATTAAAAAAAAATTAAAAAAAATATATATCACGATTAAAAAAGATCGCCATTGCGAGTCAAGTCAGAAATTCCATTAAAACAAAATTGGAACAGTCTGTTTTAGCTTTCGGAAATGAGAAACAAAAGCAAACTACATACACACTATGCAAACGAATTTGTGATTTATTGTGATGCTTGTAGAGGGGTACATACACCCGTGGTTATCGGCTCTAAAACGAATGAAAAAATAATTGCGATACTATCTACAATCGTGATATGTTTGGCGATATATCGTGGATGAAAACGATTGATAACGCCCAAACTTAGTATGTAGATATCTTTTCACATGAAGTACAAACAAGAACCATAGCTGAATACCAACGTTAAACATTCCCTCCTTAAATACAAACCATTTTTGAAAATTGCACTTTAAATTTTTTAGAAACAGATAATGCAAACGTTTAGCATAATTGTATAATTAACTCCCCCCCCCCCCCCACCCTTAAACCACCACTTTTTCCCAGAATATGACCATAGATTCTCTCAATACAAGCCACTCGGTGTAGTGGAAGTTTTCAGCACCTGTTACATACGACATAAAACACAATAAAGGGGGGCCACTTTGCATCTGTCACATTAGCAGTTTTTCCAATGGTTGTTATTTATTTTTAAGTACCTGAAACCGACCAAAAAGTGTTTCAACATGTGAATGGACATGCAGGCTTATACTAGAACTAATTTGAGTTGATTTATTTTATTTTATAATTTTTTTTTTACCCTCAAATTTCCATAAGAATTGGACGGAAAAAGTTACCTCACTTTTCCGTCCATTTGTTGATGGAAATTTTAGGGTAATTAAAAAAATAATAGTAATAATCAACTCAAATTATCTTTAGGATAAGCATGCATGTCTATTCAAACGTTGAAATTCTTTTTGGGTGGTTTCAGATATTTAAAAATAAATTACAACTATTAGAAAAACTGCTAACGTGACAGTAGGAAAGTGGCCCCCTTTATTGTGTTTTATGTCATACAGTTTTTGTATTATATGGATGTTAATGCTGCAATTATGGTGGAGTGTTCATAGTTTTTTTTTCTTTCAAACTTCAAATGGACGGAAGACGTCTGCCCTCATTTGACAGTTTAAAGTAATGCGTTTTGTGTATATGAAGGGGGTACGAAAGATGGAAGCGAACACAATTTTTTATGCATGTGGTAAAAGTTCTACCGTCCTCGGCATGAAATATGTACTGTTATTTTTCCATTTTTGTCGTCAAAGCTATGTTACACCTTTGGTAAATGGTTGTTAATGCACTAGGCTTGGGACGATTCCAAAGTTAGAATCGGTAATTAATTAGGTGCCGCGATTCCACTTTTTTGACGAATCGGGAACCATCTTTGTCGATTTAAGCTACTAAAAAATTTCATATAATTTTTGTTCTTTTGGAAACAAAGTATGGCAGAAGGGGACGTTGTCATCACCTATTGAGCTACTCCCACTGGCACCCAGGCAATCTCAATCCCACGTTATAGGACTTTTATTGATTGCCTGGGTGACAATGACCTCTTCAGCCAAAGTAAGTCGTCTACACTCTTAGTGGACTAGCAAATTCCAGCTGCAGCTTTAAAAAAAAAAGAAGAAAAAAAAGTTTTTCATAAGACATTTTGTGCATGAAATTTTAAATCGATGCCGAACAGAATCACGATTCCGGTTTAGAACCATACCAACTCCTAAATGTATGGATATAAGCATTTTTGCTCATTCATACTTGACAAGGATCGAGAGATATGCATAGAAATCTTGGAATTGTTTTCGCTCATGTTTTTTAGTGGGTTTTTTTGACAATTTTTGTGTAAACTTTGTTATCAGAGGAAGTTTTCCTTGCCATGACGTACTTACAAACACAAATAGGATATTAATTTTGAATTGATGTTGCCCTCACACCGACGTCATAATGTATTGAAGCCTGCATACTCGGTGCTTTCAGAGTGTTTGGGGGAATAAATCCACATGTGACTAGGACGGGATTCGAACCAGACTCAAATTTATTTGATTTTACCCTTAACACCGAAAAGTGTTATTGCAAAATCAAGAATTTCATCAATCTAAAGATTTCAGTTTGTTGAAATTGATTTCTGTTTTTCTTGTTTTGAGAACATGAAAACTTCCCAATAGGGGTGATCGGTAACCTCTACCTAACCTCAAATCAGGTAAACTTAGATATTAATTTTGGAATTTACCTAAAGGTGTAGTCTGGCTTTTTATATGTTAATGTGTTAAAAAATCAATATATAAATATTGATATCTGTGTTTGACCAAATGCTAGTTTATTGCTTCTGGTAATGTATTTAATTGTTTTAACATTATTTTTATATGAAAAAGAAAAAAAATCCACGTTTATGAAAAATCTGTTGAGATTTGATTAAGCAGAGATGATGGGTTTTAGTAAGTAATAATTATTAAAGGTATTTTTTTGGAAAAAAAAAAGGATTTCTGCCATAGATTAACTTGTGTTGTTGGAAAAAAATTGTAAAAAGAGATCCAAATATTTAAAGGGAAGGTGCAGCACTGATATTTGGAAATGTACGTTCACTTCAACCCTTTATTTAGGAAATGTATCATAAAACTAAAGTTTTTGTGAAAACAAAGCAAAACTGACATGTTTTTTTCATGTTATGTTTTTCAAAAGTTACCAGACGGCAACATTTTGTTATTTCGACATAACAATTTCTTTTTCCTCTCCGACTATAAAAATGAAACCACTTCAGATGATTGGTACTTTTACCAACTCAAACTCAAGAAATATTTGAAGATTTGATAATCTGGTAATTACCAATATTGTACCTTCCTTTTAAAGAGGGGCTCTAAGGTCAAATTTAGTTTTGTGATTTTCCAATAACTAGAGTCCTTATTAAAGTGTGAAAAAAATACAAAAAAAATTAGTCTCTAACCTCACGTTAAAGTGATGTAAAATGTCATTTTATTTGATAACCTTCCTGTGTGAAATTTGTTAACATCCAAAGACAACAGTGACGTCACATTTCAAATAAATGGATCTCTACATTTTTGTACGGTGAATTTGCAGTTCATTCATGAATCTCCACAACATTTGATCAAATCAGCGTTGAAATTGACTTTTTGACAAACAAAAAATTCCTGTATGGAATGTTAGACTCATTTACCGTAAGAAAATAGTGACGTCATGTTTCAAATATCGCTCTGAAAGGGTATCAAATAAAATGACATGTTACACCACTTTAAAGTGAAGTTAGAGACTTCTAATTTTTTTCACACTTTAATAAAGACTATTGGAAAATGAGTGCATCACAAAACTGAATTTGACCTTAGAGTGCCTCTTTAAATCCTAAATTATCAGCTGAGTAAGTTTAAGTTTTACAAATGGATACGATTTGAAAGTCAAATGCGATCATTCAAAAACCAAAACAGTATCATGAATCTTGTTCCAGAATACTCTTGTTCCTGTAAGATATACTGGTACAAGTGGTAGCTGATATAAGCAGGGTTATAAAATAGCCCACAAATGCAATCTTTTTGTTATTCCAACACGATTATACTGACTGGTTATGCGCTTATGATGAAGCCACTAGATGCCATGTTGCTGCTCTCATTAACCATGCATTGCAATGCTTACAAGGGCAATCATTGTTTGTGCATTTTTTTTGGTATTCCCTTTGTCTTTGTGAAGTGGAGAAGTAAAATGGCCATGTGTTGGTTTCACTATTGGCACCAATGAAATGGTAGCAGGTCACCTTATCAAAAGGCACCAGACTATTTTGAAATAAGCCTGATTCTGGAGTCATTGACTTGTATACAGATAAGCCAAGTTTTGCCAGAATTTTCGTCTGGTGTCCTGAGACACATGGCAACTCCTGAAACCTAATGATCCCAGCATATTGAAGATAAAAAATATTTCACTGATGAGTTCCGGACTTTATTTATTTTGAACTGAAGATAGTGTAAATGCTTTCTTTGTAAAATGCACCGTACATGTATATTGCTTTGTAAAATATGATGCGTCTTCTGTGTTGGTTGAGCATAAATAAACAAAATGTCAAGAATGGGATAATCCTACATACGTCTGAGGTGTCGTGTTTGATTTCTTTATTTTTTTGATTTTGACCAATAGCAGTGAATGGATTGATGATTGATGGCTTGTCACAACATTTCAAATTTGTCACATAAATGTCTCAAATGTCACAGAATTTTTGGCACCTTTTGCACAGAATGGGACATCAGTTTTGCCTTTGTCTGGCATAGATTAAAACATCATGACCGGTGATACTCATGTCTGTTTCATGAAAAATGGAACCACCACTAAAATGCAACATCAGATTACACTCTGTGTAAATCTACACTGAAGACTCGAAAGTACAAAAGAAAAAGTGAAAGATTGCCCAAAGTGCCTCTGAAGTATTATCGAACTAAAGATGTTGCATTGCCCACTAGCCTCAGGATAGTGAACGGACCAATAGTAAGACTATCACCTAGCAAAGTTCTTTGTCAAAATTTCTGAGGTTTCAAGGAAATTTTTCATTTTATTTGTTCAGTCATCTACATTTGGAGCTAGAATGTCAGAAAATTTTTAATACTTCTATTTATGTTCCTTTTGTCACATTATGTCACAGAATGTCACATTTTTGGTCAATGAAATTTTGTCACAAAATGTCACCATGTTACAGATGATCCATTCTCTGCAATAGTGACAAATTATGCATTTTGAGAGTTTCATTTGAATTATTGTCTAGTACAATGACTGGAATGTCATGCACTTTTGTTTCAGTCATGACACATTCACTGTATTTGGACTTCTCTAAGGTTGGTTACAGGAGTAGCAGCGTGTGTCAAGCCTGGGAAATTCAAATTTATATGCATTAAATTATAAAGTCAGTGATGAAGCTTTCAAAAGGCTTGTTATTAACACAGCTAATGAAAAGATATCCAATCCCACCATACAACATTAAAAAAAACGTACTACAAAAAGTACTGCACAAACTCCATCTGTTTGAAAAGTTAGGAAAAGTGAAGTGTCATATTGGCGACAGCGTGGAGAGCCGTGTCAGGGGATTTGCACAAGATTTCTCTACAAATCCCAAATGGATACGGATATATTTGATTTATTTACAGACAATGTTTTTGTCGAGTAAATGTTATGACTAAATTTACAGTGATGGTATAATTATTTGTTTCTCTATAAAATATATTTTTTTGTACTGATGGTAATAAATGGAGATTTTAATAAACTTTTACATCTGTTTTTCTTTATGCAAATTTAAACAAATGACTGAAGAAAAAACATTTGTTAGAGCTATCTTACGTTTTATACATTTCATTTTCAAGTAAAGGATTAAAAATTGAAAAATAACCAAATTGTTGAATATTCACTTAGTCAGGGGTGTGATTTGACAAAAGTAAAAAAATCCTGAAAAATGGGTAGCCAGCCTGGGTTCTCCCTTTGGTCTTGAGGACAAAGCCCCCTGAACCTCCTGGATGTTTTACAGACCCTCCACATCCCCACAAAGGTTTGGACACAATACAGGCTACTTCTTTCTTTCCTTGGCTACTTCTCTTCTTTTGAGGAAAAGGGAGATTTGTAAAAAATCCTGAAATCAGGAAAAATGCTGAGAAATCACCAGCCTGCTTAGTGTGAAGCTGATAATGATATTAACCTTCTCTACAAAAAATACTTCCGTCTGAGGTTCTGTCATTTTTAGGAAAAGTGAAAATAATTTCTAGATCGAATTTGTACTCTTTCCTAAATACCCCCATTGGAATGAATACAGAATGCATTTCACTATTTTCTCACGAACGACACAGTAGGTGATAATGGACTTCGTCTTTGGCTTGGTCCATTATCAATCACAGGTTAATATTGGACCTCACCTTTGATTCGGTACACTATCACCACGGCCATTCCCCCTATCAGTCTTTATGCAGTACAGATGATGCGACAAACATTGATTTCTATATTAACCCCCCCTAATGGTTTTGGCTAGGAACGTTCCTGAATCCACCAAAATCAAACACCATGCACGGGCTATACAGTACTAAGTCCATCAAAATGCAACACAACCAGCTGTTGGAGTTTGATGGGTTTCAGGTGGTTAGGGTTAAGTGTCATCCCAACTGGCCTACTGCGGCGTGAACACAGTAAATGACACAATGTCTGGTCCGATCACTTGTTATAAAATGGATAAGGCATCAGTATTTTTAGTTTTCTTGTTGCTATGAAACAATGTCTAATTGCCAATTCACATGTCCAATTCACATAGGGGTATGAACGTTTGCTTGAAATTTGGTCTGGTTCTAATAACCACGTATACATGTATCACATATTTCACTGGTTGGCAAAAAAAAAAAAAATAAATGGATTGTCTTTTCATATGGGCATTTAACGATTTAACTTGTATTGCATAGCAAAGTGCTACACAAAATTCACAAATTGCTATGTTGTAACGAAGTCATTCCCTGTAGGGGCATCGCTAATGGTACGGTAGGGCCAATGATATTCCGTTTCAGAAAAGTGCATATTACTCCATTGTATTTTGTAAATGAAATTTGGAAATTTACCGAGTTCTGTTTAAAATACCATATTCCGTTTCAAGGAGGAAATTCTGTGAATTCCTACATTTTTTCATGACACGGAAAAACATCAGCCTTATAACTGCATGAGATCAACAGCAATGCCTAAGAACAAAATGCTAATATGGATTTAGAAGACTTTGTTTCTGAGTCTATCCTCTCTTTACTCATCATGATGACCGTATACTCTCCTCAGTTTCTCCCTCTTATTCCGGTTTCCGTGCTTCTTCCACGGCTTGTCGATCAACCGCTGCTGATTCGCTGATAGCTCCTGTGACCCCTGTCCTTTGACCTGGCTCATGGGACCCCTTGGTCCGATCAGTCCTACCATGTGAGACTTGGAGGACTTCTGTGAGAAGAAGGCTTCGTCCATCTTGCTGGATGTGGGCTGCTGCTTCAACTGTCGGATGATTAAAAGGATTGATGTGAATTATTTCGAAGCGGGCTAAAATGGGTTAGATCAAGTTTGAGGTTAGGATGATGGTGATGGTGGTTAGTGGTTGGGGTTGGGATGATGGTTGACTTGGGTGGTAATGTGTCTGAGTTGAGACTGTGGTGGGAAGGGGGTCGGGATGGTGGTGATTTTTTAGGTGGAGATGTGGCTGGGAGTTGGGGTGTTATTGTTGGATTGCAAGTAGGGATGGAAATGGATAGTAGACCGGGAAAGAGGTTTTGAGGTGGGGATGGTGGCAAAGTGTTTATATGCTGGGATAGAGTGCTAGAGGTTGGTAAAGAGGGCGGGGACAGTGGTGAGTTTGAGGTGGGCATTGTGTTGAGATGGAGTGTTAATGGTCGGGCTGAGTCGTCAGAATGTGGGTTCGAATCCCCATCGCAACCGGGGTAATTGTGTCCTTGAGCAAGACACTTTACCATAATTACTTCTCTCCACCCAGGGGTAAATGGGTACCTGTGAGGGCAGAGTTGGTTGTTGTGTCTGATTAGCCCTATATGCGCTGTAATGGCAGCAATTGAGCTGTATACTCCCCAGGGAGCTGAGATGGTTTCAGGAATGATTTATGAGCCTGATGAGCAGGGGTAAAAATGTCATGCGCCTTGAACACCATATAAGTCCACATTATTATTAAAATTATTATTATTAAAATTATTATTAAAATTATTATTATTATTAAAATTATTATTATTAAAATTATTATTATTAAAATTATTATTATTATTAAAATTATTATTATTATTAAAATTATTATTATTAAAATTATTATTAAAAAAATTATTATTATTAAAATTATTATTAAAATTATTATTATTAAAATTATTATTAAAAAAATTATTATTATTAAAATTATTATTATTAAAATTATTAAAATTATAAAAATTAAAATTATTAAACAAATTATTATTATTATAAAAATTATAAAAATTATTATTAAAAATTATTATTAAAGTTATTAAAATTATTATTAAAATTATTAAAATTATTAAAAAAAATTAAAATTATTAAAATTATTAAAATTATTAAAATTATTATAATTATAATTATTATAATTATTATAATTATTATAATTATTATAATTATTATTATTAAAATTATTATTAAAATTATTATTAAAATTATAATCAATCATTAAAATCATTATAATCATTAAAATCAAATCATTAAAATCAAATCATTATAATCATTATAATCATTAAAATCAAATCATTAAAATCAAATCATTATAATCATTATAATCATTAAAATCAAATCATTATAATCATTATAATCATTAAAATCAAATCATTATAATCATTAAAATCAAATCATTCTAATCATTAAAATCATTAAAATCAAATCATTAAAATCATTAAAATCATTAAAATCATTAAAATCATTAAAATCATTAAAATCATTAAAATCAAATCATTAAAATCATTAAAATCACTAAAATCACTATAATCACTATAATCAAATCATTATAATCACTAAAATCAAATCATTAAAATCAAATCATAATAATTATCATAATAATTATCATAATAATTATCATAATAATTATCATAATAATTATCATAATAATTATAATAATAATTATCATTATAATTATTATAATTATTATTATAATTATTATTATAATTATAATTATTATTATAATTATTATTATAATTATTATTATAATTATTATTATAATTATTATTATAATTATTAAAATTATTATAATTAAAATTATTATTATTAAAATTATTAAAATTATTATTATTAAAATTATTAAAATTATTATTATTAAAATTATTAAAATTATTATTATTAAAATTATTAAAATTATTATTATTATTATAAATTATTAAAATTATTATTAAAATTATTAAAATTATTATAAAAAATAATAATATTAATAATATTATTATTAATATTATTATTAATATTATTATTATTATTAATATTATTAATATTATTAATATTATTATTATTAATATTTGGTTGTAGTCGGGGGATGGTGGTTGTAGTGGAGGGATGGTGGTTGTAGTGGGGGGTGGTGGTTGTAGTGGGGGGTGGTGGTTGTAGTGGGGGTGGTGGTTGTAGTGGGGGGATGGTGGTTGTAGTGGAGGGATGGTGGTTGCAGTGGGGGATGGTGGTTGCAGTGGGGGGGATGGTGGTTGCAGTGGGGGGGATGGTGGTTGCAGTGGGGGGATGGTGGTTGCAGTGGGGGATGGTGGTTGCAGTGGGGGATGGTGGTTGCAGTGGGGGGGATGGTGGTTGCAGTGGGGGGGATGGTGGTTGCAGTGGGGGGATGGTGGTTGCAGTGGGGGGATGGTGGTTGCAGTGGGGGGATGGTGGTTGCAGTAGAGGGATGGTGGTTGCAGTGGGGGATGGTGGTTGCAGTGGGGGATGGTGGTTGCAGTGGGGGATGGTGGTTGCAGTGGGGGGGATGGTGGTTGCAGTGGGGGATGGTGGTTGCAGTGGGGGATGGTGGTTGCAGTGGGGGGGATGGTGGTTGCAGTGGGGGTGGTGGTTGCAGTGGGGGGAATGGTGGTTGCAGTGGGGGGAATGGTGGTTGTAGTGGGGGGATGGTGGTTGTAGTGGGGGGATGGTGGTTGTAGTGGGGGATGGTGGTTGTAGTGGGGGGATGGTGGTTGGAGACTAGGGATAGTGGTGAGTATGTGGTGGTGTTTTTGGAGTGGCAATGTTGGGTTAATACTGTGGTTGGTGGGAGTGGGAATGGTGATGAATTTGAGGTGGGGTTGTGGTGAGGTGGGGTTGTGGTGAGGTGGGGGTGGCGGTGAAACTCGGTTGGGTGTGGTTGCAAGATCTAGGTTGGGATAGTAATGAGTCAGGGTGGAGATAATGGGATGGGAATGGTGGCTGGCAGGTGCAGATGGTGGTGAGTTGGAATGGTGTTACTGACGAACTGGTTAAGTGGGAGCTCAGGGTCAGGTTTTTCTTTGCCAAGCAATCATCTCAAGTGGACTTACTTTCGTTCCTTCATCAGTAATGACTGGTCCACATGGTACTCTCTTCATCTTGGTAGGATCACTATCAGCCCCTGTGTCATGCTCAGGGAAGGATTGGAATTCAGTCTCGTCTATACCCGGCGGAGGGTGACAGAACAGTAACTTGCCCTGAAAAACAATGTTATAAGAGACAGACATTATGCTTTGAAATTAATTTTTGAATAAACATATCATTGAGACAGCAATATCAATATTTTTAAAGAATTTTAAGTTTTTAAGAATTTGTTTAATACAGAGAAACTAATTGAAGTTGATACTGAATTTTGAATAGAAGAATCTGTTAGTTGCATTCGGTTTTGATGTGTTGTCTGCTGTGAATCTTTGTACCAATTAAATATGTCACGTGTCTGTCTACATCATTGTATTTGATTTGAGTTTTGCCTTACACCGACATATCTTAGAAGTATTTTATACTCTGTGCTTTTTCATCAATACATGAGTTCCATGGCCTCCGTTGCCCTGGTCCGTTGCCCCTTAAAAATGTTCCCATAGACATTGTGATATTTTAAAATGATCTTACTTAAGTGGCCTTGCCCCTACAAGAATGAAATTCCAGGCCTGAAAATGTAATGTAAGGTTTTAGTTTAACCCCTTGCGTACGGTTGACGGCTATAGCTGCGGCCGGTGAATTAATTGAATTTCCAGCTGCATTTGCCGAGAATTCGCCTTGAATAGAAATCTTCAAGAAGGCTGGTAGTTTGGTGAACCATATTGTTCTTGAAATGGAGTGTTGTTATATAATAGATTGGGCTTTCGAGAGCATTCTGAATACAGCCTTTTCATGAGCTTTCTGAACACCGGCCTTTCAATTACGCTATGTGGGGACTTCAGGTACGATGAATAGGGTATGCCTGGCTTAGCTTGCCCGCTTATTGTTCGGTCTATACGCTTGGCTGAACAGCGGAGTTGTGCACATGTCCATGGCCGGGTTTGACCCGGTGCTCCCTGGCCTCACAGATGTTGGCCGCAACCACCTTCACTCGGTAATAATAATACCGTACGCAAGGGGTTAAATATATATTTATATTCACCAATTATCAGATATGTAATATTTTTTATTTGAATGAAATAAAAATATAAACAAAATATTAATGAAATTCTACGCTTTGTTTGATGGGTTCACAAGTTTCACAATATGTCAAACCTGCCGCTGTGGACACCTGAGGAAGGCCACCTGTAATATGTGGCCAGGTCTTGATGGACCCTCCATTGAGTACACATTGGACCATCCACATAAACCCTGGACTAGTGGCCACTGTCGACAGCAGATATCAAACATGATCTCAAACTTGATTTTGACAGTGCAATTCATTATTGCATTTGCAAGAAATATGAAATGGCATCTCAGTCAGATATAAAAACGTAAATAAAAGATAACATCTGGCATATTTACCTTAACGTAATCTTTCAGGATAATTCTTGCAGCTCGGGGACAATCTGGGACACCATGGTTGCTCATGAAGCCTCGCATATCTGAAGTCATTCAAAATAAAATACAATTTAAAAATTATTCATTTATTTATAAGTGAAGTACTGCATTACAGTAAACAAACAAACAAACGGACTAAACATGTATTCAAAACAAAAACAAATACACAAAGAACAATAAGAATGAAACACAATGGGAAGACAGACGAAACAAACAATATTTTCACATGCAAAGAATGCACAAAACAATTTGGGCTGTAAACCTGAAGGAAACATCATGGTAGAGTTATAATCGGTTGGACCTGCTTGAGGGAGTGTCGTGGCCGAGCGGTCTAGCTTACCGGACTCAAGTTCTGGTGTTAGCAGCAGAATGTGGGTTCGAATCCCGGCCGTGACACTTGTGTCCTTGAGCAAGACACTTAACCATAATTGCTTCTCTCCACCCAGGGGTTAAATGGGTACCTGTGAGGGCAGAGTTGGTTGATTAGCCCTATATGCGCTGTAATGGCAGCAATTGAGCTGTATACTCCCCAGGGAGATGAGATGGTTTCAGGAATGATTTATGAGCCTTATGAGCAGGGGTAATAATATGCGCCTTGAGCACCACTCAGTTGGTGGATACGTGCGCTATATAAGTCCACACATTATTATTATTATTATTAAGAGCGCAATTTCTCTATAAATCACTGGGAAGCGTGCACGTTGTACCATATGTACATAAAGTGTACACACAATGCCTTAAGTGCCCTATCATCAAGAAACTGGGTGTATATTCACCAACAGAGGGCACCCGTGTGCACGAATCGGATGGCGAAGATAAACTTACAGGAATAAGCATTGACGAATTCCCTGGCCGTGGGTCTCCTGTCCATGTCCTCACCGTCCCTGGGTCGGATGATGTTGATGCCGTAGATACTGCTTAAGATGTGTCTTGGGATACGCTGGCATATGTATGGCATGGTTAAGGAATATCCTCAGGACTAAGGTTATGTGTTTTCCGTTATTTCGGGAACCGGATAGCCGACATTGGAAATCTTCAGATACCCAGGTAACCGTAAACAATTTTGTAAAAACATGTAAATACTCCCGAATGTATAAAATAACCAATATGAACACAAGTTTCTCTTGTTTTATTAGAGTCATAATAAATGTGGATTTACTGTAATAATTTCCCGCCTCTATATTAAAAACGACTTGTAGCATCCCCATTCCCCACACACAAAAATGTTAACAAAAATCAGAGACTAATATTTGTGTGGCTTAGATGTTCAGTCAAAATTTTCAAAAGTTGTTTACAGGTAATTGGAACCCAAAAATGGAACCGGGTAATGACAGTTTAGGATGGGTATCCAGGTACCCGACACCACCCTACACAAGACGGCCATGTTGGGTTTCTATTGCATCTACATTGTATGTCTATGGGAATTAAAACGAGGCTAATGTCTAAAATAAACAGGTGACTTTCAGACAATAGGTTTTTCAACCAGCCTGACCGAGTGGCCATCTTGGGTTTTCTACTACATGTGTCTATGGGGATCAAAACGAGGCTGGTGTCCAAAATAGACTGGTCCCTTTTATGTTTTGAGAATCAGCACTACTTATCATCGTGTTGAGTTCAGGGACTCTGACAAAGATGGCCACAGCCTGACCAAGTTCTACACCAAATACAAACATGCTAGAATCACTATCTCCTTAAAAGTAGAAGACAGAAGTAAAAGGTGTTAGCACGAAATGTGAACGTAATTTGTTTTTAGATTAACATGCTCTATGACCAACAAATAAACAAACATCTGTTGATATAGGCTGGTGAAATTCTTGCGTCGTGTGATAAACAATTGATTTAATTTTGCCCTACACCGATGTGTGTGTAGTACTGTATACTCGGTAATTTTCCGAGTGTCTGTGAAAAACTACACAGGCGACTCAGGCGGGATTCGAACCAACGACCTCCTGCTTACGAGTGCAGACGTCTTAACCTCTCGACCACCGAGCTTGCCTGATGACGATTGGCCAGCTAGAATCCTACAGCAGCGGTTATATATACTACTCAAAACAATTTAGGGAACACCGGATTTTTAACATCAAATAGTTTTGAAATGTTCCATGAACCGGGATTTTCATTTGCAACACCCTCTCTCTTTCAGTAGTCATGTCATGAAATGTGTAATCACTACATGCATCCTTTATCATCCGTTTCATTGTGCAGTTGTTTCTCATCAATTCTGTGAAACATTGTGTTTATCTGAAATAAATGATCTTGCTTTAACTGAGATTATTCCGGTGTTCCCTAAATTGTTTTGAGTAGTATATAAACATCTGTTGAATTGAATAAATTGCAAGGATATGAGAGACATGGGCGGTATGAAGTCCCTGAGATGGTCGATACAGAGGATGCCGCTGATGATCATCTCCCCCTTGGAAGACACCATGGAGGGCATGACGAGACCAGGGCAGTCACACAGACAGAGGGTCGGCTCAACAAACAACGTCTGTACATGGAAGAGGAGAAATAAGACTGTGGGTATATCTGTTCAGAGTTGCAGTTCCTGTACTAAGGTCAAAAATAAAAAAATAAAAAAATTTTAAAGTCTGGTTTCTGGTCACAGGTCGGCTTCAAAATCAGCACGGTGACATGCTTTTTTTCTTTCTTGGTAATCTTTTTTTTGCCAACCAGAGAAATACGTGATACATGTATACGCAATGAATTCAATGATTTGCAATGAATTCAATGATTTGCAATGAATTCAATGATTTTTCATAGAATAATGAACAATTCCTGCAATTATATAGGACCATAAAGAAGAGTCAACAATTCAGTTGTGAGTTTTTTTCTAACAAATTATATGATTTTGCCACCCAATATTCCTAAATCACACAGCAGCCATCTGTTTTTCTGGCATACAAATCCATGTGACCAAACTGAAACTGGAAGGAAAATAGTCTGGTGTCTCTTTGTATGTATTGAGAATCAGCACTGTAATCGTACTTGCATACAGGAAACATGACCAAGATGGCCACATGATGATTAAGGGTCCATTTGTTTTGCACATATCCAGATCTCGATCGCCAGACAGTCCGTACGGTTTAGACAGTTTACTGATCCGGATCCTGTATTTGCTAATCCTGCTCGCGTTGTGGATACATGCTAGATCCAAGATGGCGCAAACGAAAATAACAGGACGAAAATCACTACAGAATTCATTAAATCATGATGAATAATCTTTAAAAATTTTTGAAACAATTTATTTGAAGGCCAAAATAAATTATCATTGCTGTCAAATCACATCCAAAACATTTTGTGAAAACAAAAATCTAAATTTAGCAGATGGATTCTGCCATGGGGACAGTTCAGCTGTAGTCTGGTACTCAGCCGTATACAACAGGCATTATCTAGCAGCTGAGCTACGACATGGATTTGGATCCAAAAAAGTTTCCGTTTGTTTTCGCACTGCGCAATATCACACGATCCTGATCCTGATCCTGATCCTGATCCTGATCCGCGATCCCGAGTGAAACAAACACACCCTAAGGGTCTATCCTCTGAACAGTCTTACCTGGAAGTGCTTTGTCCGTCCCGGAGTTGCAGACACGGGGACTTTCTTTCTCTGAAGGATAGCATTAATGGTCGAACTCTTACCAACGTTGGGATAACCGACCTATTGAAAGACAAAGGTCAAATGTCAAAGGTCAATCAATGATAACCGTGACAGGTCATGTCAAATCACTTAACCCTAACCAACAAGTGTAGCATCTTTTTTTGCCCTCAGCAGAGAACAAAAGAACCCTTGTTTCGAGCTGGTGGATCTTGTTGTATTGAGCAGGCTGCACACTTTTCTGTTGTTGCATTCTGTTGCATGCAGCAGGGTGTCTGTGTAATGCCTATAGGGGGTTAGGGTTAATTTTTTTTTAATGCAAATCACCCCACACAAGGCCAATGGCCACTCCAAGGTGTGGGCTACTAAGTCATTGAGTTGTTACAATGAATCCACACTGAAGAAACCAGCCCCTCGCACCGAAACGAGACGAGTTAATAACCAGCCTCTTCACGGTGCGAATAGGACTGGGAGGGGTAACTAGTCCAGAACAAGGCAGTTGTTAAACTGCCTCTGCCCCTATAAGCAATTATGGTTAAGTGTCTTGCTCAAGGACTTAAGTGTCTTGCTCAAGGACACAAGTGTCACGGCCGGGATTCGAACCCACATTATGCTGCTAACACCAGAACTTGAGTCCGGTAAGCTAGACCGCTCGGCCACGACACTCCACAATAATGATGAACTGGGTATGAACATATATGGCCATTGTTATTCTTTTGACTTTGTTTTAAAACTATTTGTCCAAAAGTGAAATATGGCATTGGTAAAGTTAGGTTATGCATTATATCTCATATCTATTCATTGGTAATTTTGACAAAACTTGATGTTATGCGGAGATCAAAGTATAAAAATATTAACTACATGTATTAAAATTCATACACACTGTGTCTGCAGTCAAATCAGACCGGTGCTCTCACAGACCTAACATGGTCTATAATCACCATCCTGTTGAAATGTATTCAATATCATTCAAATGGTTTTTGAATGATAAATGTATTATGCCAGCTTCAAATGTTTGCCAAATGGTACTGTGTGGTGAATGCATCTAAGGGAGGAGGGCCAAAGTCGTGATACAGCCAAGCCTTTGAGAAGCCCGGCCAGGTCCAGGCTTTGGCCAGGCCTAGAGGTCCCCTAGCTGAGCACAAAAGACCCTTTACGAATGAATAGATCTCAAATAGCTTTTACTGTTAACACAGACTTGACTGACACTCCAGCTGTCTTTTGTTCACAACTGCAGGCAGTATAATGAGGTCTACTTGGCTGGACTAGGCCCTCTAGAAACCCAGGTCACATATAGGTTGGTGAAATTCTTGTGCCAGGTTACATTGATTGGAAGGTACTGTTGTGTTACAGGACCAAGAGAAACAAAAGACAGATTAGGAGGTCAGGTAGCCCGGGCCTGGCCAGGCTTCTCAAAGGCTTGGCCGTACCACGACTTCGGCTCTTCTCCCTGAACTGTATGGTACTGTTATCTACACAGCATATCTACCATTTACAGGCAGTTGTCTAGTTTTGAATTGGCAGTCAACTCGCTGTAAAATTGTACCGAGAGTAATTAATTCTTACCATTCCAACTGTCAAGACCCCTTCCTGTTCTTTAGGTCCCTTGTGGAAGTCATATAGGAACTGAATTAGCTCCTCCCCTGTCAGAAGCTGACTATTGTTCAGTGCCCAACCACGCCCCTTGCTGTCTACAGGGCCCTGCCCATCTGTATGTGTGGGATCCGAAGTGTTCTCATCTGTAGGGCCACACCCATCTTGTAAGCGAGAAGCACATTTTTCTCCCTCTCCAGGATTATGACTCCTCCCATCTTCAACTCCATGCCCCTCCCCATCTCTGAGACCACGCCCATCTCCACAGCCACTCCCTGTTGCACTGCCCGCCTCTAGTGAATTACCGTCTTCCAAGTCACAGCCAGCAAACCGTACAGTTTTAGCTGCCGAGTCCACAGAATGCTGTTTCCTGGTGCTGTGGGGATGTGGTTTAATTTGGCCATCTGCGCTTGAGGAAAGTCTCAAATTCTCCATCTGTAAATCACAGTTATCGCACGGCGCATCGGTTCTTACTTCACTGTAGCCACGAGAAGTCGATGACAAGTCGTCTTCTTCTTCTGTGACTTGATTTATGTCTTGATTTATGGATTTCTGAGAGGCAGTGCAAGGTCGGACATTAATTTGGTCTGGCTGTGCCGAGTCCAGATCAGTTCCGGCTTCCTCGGTTTTATGTGAATTCACCTCCTCTGAAGAATTATCTGGGATTGTATCTGCGATGTCTTCAGCCATTTCATCTATATGGAAAACAAGAGAACAAATAATTTTTTTTTTTTTTTGTGTGCAAACGCCCACAGAAGCCTATGATTGTATATGCTTTCAACAAAATTGTAAACCCTAACTACCCCCAAATCCTTCTCCTGGTTTTGCCTGGTTTTAGCCCAGCGAATAGAGCAAGTAGCCATGTGTACCAAATCCATCAAACTCCACCGGCTGCTTTTGTTGGATTCAGGACTGTGTATAGCCAAACCATGGATGCTTTGCATTTGCTACTGTACCAATTCCATCAAAGTCCAACAATTGGGGTACCTTTTTACTGCATGTTGATGGATTCTGGGATGTTCCTAACCAAAATGCCTAGAATGTTAGGGTTTTTAAGCTGTATCACCGATGCTTCAATGGCAAATTCCAGAAACTGCGTCACACACGTTGTGGGTGTTTAATGATTTTTTTTTTTTAAATGATAGACACTGAAGTTTTTTATTGAGGTAGGAACTGTCAGGATCTGTGACCTTTATTATATATATTTTTTATATTTACACTGTTCAAATTAAAACTTATATAAAGTTGCACAATGTTATCTTCTGATATGGACAAAATTTCACTCATGAAATTCTTATAAAGTATGACTTTTTAAAACTTTTACAGTGTTTGGTACCATTGGAAAGCTCCTTTTCCACAGAAATGGTAAATACCGATCTCAGTTTTGAAAAAAATTGTGACTTTACTCTCATTTTGTGGGAGCAAGTCATATCTTGTGTATATAAACCTTGGAGACAAGACGTGTGCCTGGTAGGTGATGCATCATCGCTGTCTGTATCATCATCTTCAGATTCTGATGATTGCTCATCTCTGGACTCCTGCTCCTCCACATTAGCAGCCTGCTAGATTACAAAGAAAAGACGCCTTTATGTAATAACAGAAGTCTATTACCTACATGAAGTGTGCCAGCCTGCTGTAATCCATACCATGGCATTCAGATTTTTAACTCAACCTTCACCAGATAGTTTTATCCCTTTCCCTTGCTGTGCTTTAACCCAACCTTCCCCCCTCCCCATATCCTCCCCTGCCTTACCCGTTTCCTTTTCCCTCATTTCCTTCCCTAGTCACCCCATTGCCCTGAATCCCTATTGCTTCCTTAGTTTTTTATGATTGTTTTGTAAGTAAATAATTTGTTTTTTCATCTTGATCTTTTTAAATGTATTGTATTTTTAAATCAGTGTACACTGGGAAATCAATTTTCATGTGATTTTTTGCATGACAATAAATAAAATCTTGAATCTTGAATCTTGAATCTTGTACTCCAAATGCGCGCATGCACAATGAGTATAGTTACTGGTATTGCTCCCCCTGCCCGGCCTGCCGTGGGGCATTATGGGATAGGCGTTTCCACACGAAGCTACTTCCTAGAAAACTAGACGCAATCTTAAACTAGACGCAGGCGAACCATCAGCTGTGGGAATAACATGCAAACGCTAAGGTGTGCGCGTGAGATACAGTTCTCTCACATGTCGGCTAAGTCTCCCAGAGTGCATTGCATCATTTTGAGTCCTTGCATGTCCGTTTGTGGAACAAAACGTCACAAATGGGCCAAATCCATTGTTCTTGGAGTACTATGCCGTGCACTAGGTTAGTACACGAGTGGCACACTCCATGTAGGTAATAGATTTCTGGTGCTGTGCCGTGGACTAGGTTAGTACACGAGTGGCACACTACATGTAGGTAACAGACTTCTGGTACTATGCCGTGGACTAGGCTTGGGCGACATTGATATATTTTTCATCCACAATATATCGTCAAACATATATTCGTTTTTGCGTAATAATTATGTGCGTCCCAATCAAATCATCAGCTCGAGTTCATGTGACTCGCGTTCCATGTAACTATGTCATAGTATAAACACGTGACTAGGTTTATTCCTGCATGCGCATAGTACCGTGGATAATAAAAACCATGTGATTGTGACACTTGCACTTCGGAAAATGTGACCGAGTTTGGATTGTACTCTCACTATTTTAAATAAACGTCACATGGTTTATCAAGAGTAGTGTATGTGTTTTGTCACTAGACAAGAGTCCCAGTATGGTATAATAGAATAGTGTCCTAATCCCCCAACTTTGATCGAGCTGCTGCCGATCCATGCTTCGATTTATTTCATGACTAATGTGAGCACAGAGCACCGGTCACCTGCACTTACTGCAAATGTTATTTTGTTGTCGATTTTTAAGGTAACACCCATATTATGCATATATTTAAATACACTCACTGGCCATAAGTGTTGCAACATCCCCAAAGTTCAGTTTGGAGAACTGTGTTACAATAATTTATTTTATTTTATTTACACTACTTAAGACTTCTTGAAAGTGCCTGTGTTTTGAAGTCAATGTTTTTTTTTACTGTTCTTGCTCGGAAATTATGTAATACACGATCGATGAAATCGGATTAAATGATCATCTCACCTGTTACTTGTAAAGTGCTATTTTGAGCATGTTGCAATACTTTTGGCCAGTGAGTGTATGCATGATATAATGTCGTCACACGTGGTGCTCCAGCCAGAGTCACAGACCACCATGGATAGACAGTGAGATGTTAACATTGTCTACACATTTGCCGATATCTCGATAATTTGAAAAATTCTCGATATCGTAATCGAATAAAAAAATATATAGCGATATTCGATATTATCGTGTCATCGCCCAAGCCTACCGTGGACTAGGTTTGTACACGAGTGGCACACTCCATGTAGGTAATAGACTTCTGATACTGTGCCGTGGACTAGGTTAGTACACGAGTGGCACACTTCATGTAGGTAACAGACTTCTGGTGCTGTGCCGTGGACTAGGTTAGTACACGAGTGGCACACTTCATGTAGGTAATAGACTTCTGGTACTGTGCCGTGGACTAGGTTAGTACACGAGTGGCACACTTCATGCAGGTAACAGACTTCTGGTACTATGCCGTGGACTAGGTTAGTACACGAGTGGCACACTTCATGCAGGTAACAGACTTCTGGTACTGTGCCGTGGACTAGGTTAGTACACGAGTGGCACACTTCATGCAGGTAACAGACTTCTGGTACTGTGCCGTGGACTAGGTTAGTACACGAGTGGCACACTTCATGTAGGTAATAGACTTCTGATACTGTGCCGTGGACTAGGTTTGTACACGAGTGGCACACTCCATGTAGGTAATAGACTTCTGATACTGTGCCGTGTGACTAGGTTAGTACACGAGTGGCACACTTCATGTAGGTAATAGACTTCTGGTACTGTGCCGTGGACTAGGTTAGTACACGAGTGGCACACTTCATGCAGGTAACAGACTTCTGGTACTGTGCCGTGGACTAGGTTAGTACACGAGTGGCACACTTCATGCAGGTAACAGACTTCTGGTACTATGCCGTGGACTAGGTTAGTACACGAGTGGCACACTTCATGCAGGTAACAGACTTCTGGTACTGTGCCGTGGACTAGGTTAGTACACGAGTGGCACACTTCATGTAGGTAACAGACTTCTGGTACTGTGCCGTGGACTAGGTTAGTACACGAGTGGCACACTTCATGCAGGTAACAGACTTCTGGTACTGTGCCGTGGACTAGGTTAGTACACGAGTGGCACACTTCATGTAGGTAATAGACTTCTGGTACTGTGCCATGGACTGGGTTAGTACACGAGTGGCACACTTCATGCAGGTAACAGACTTCTGGTAATGATAATGTGTACATATAGCACATCCACGTATCCACCAAACTGGTGCTCAAGGCACATTATATCATTACCCCTGCTCATCAGGTGCATAAATCATTCCTGAAACCATCTCAGCTCCCTGGGGAGTATACAGCTTAATTGCTGCCATTTCGGCGCATATAGGGCTAATCAAACACAACAACCAACTCTACCCTCACAGGTACCCATTTACCCCCTGGGTGGAAGGAAGCAATTATGGTGAATTGTCTTGCTGAAGGACATACATGTAAGCACCACTAGAAGTCTATTACCTACATGAAGTGTGCCACTCGTGTACTAACCTACATGTAGTCCATGGCACAGTACTCCAAGAACAATGGATTTGGTCCATGTGTGATGTTTTGTTCCATAAACTGATGCACAAGGTCTCAAAAATAAGCGGTGCAGTCTGGGAGACTTCCCTTAGCATTTAGCGTGTTCTCCCCACAGCTGATGGTTCGCCTGCATCTAGTTCTCTCGGAACTAGTTTCGCCTATCCCATGATGCCCCACGGGAGCCCTGGCAGAGGGAGCAAAACCCGTAACCATACTCGTTGTGTGTGCACGCATTTGGAGTACAATGCCGTGGTATGGATCATAGCTGGCTGGCACACTTCATGTAGGTAATAGTCTTGTGGCACCATGGTCACAGCCGGGATTCGAACTTACATTCTGAGGACTCGGCCATCAGAACACAAACTTGACATACTAAACAGCTCGGACCTGGCAATCCACAAATACTGTGGTGAATATATACCATGGATCGTACCAGACTTCAAACCTCCAGTCTGAGTCCTCAGTGAAGAGTCTGAGTCCTTACAGGGCTTGCTCATAGATCATTCATCTACCCTGATGGAGATTACGAATGCAAAGGAAATGAAAAAATGTTTTGCTGCAAAATTTGCAAGATTAGAAAGAGGTTTATCCTCAGCGAATGTTCACTGTGAACATTTTTAGCCAAGGCATATAATTTGAAAGACTGTTTGCGGTGACATCATGTAGAAATTCTCTTTTGAGTAGTAATGAGTTCTGAAAAGTAATGGTTGGTTACAACTCAACGTTTTGATCAGTATGCTCTGCATATCTTCAGGAGAATGAAGAACCATGCATTCACCATGCAAAGCTACAAATCTTACATATAATTTGCTTTGTGTTCCTATGAAGAAGACTTGTAGTCGAGTACCTTTTCATGAGTACGAATCCGAGTACTCCAACTTTATTGGCCCCATCCATGACCATATGAGGGCGCCATCACACATGATACAGGGGTTCACGGAGGGCATTTTGTATTGAAAGCATTGAGCGCCATTTTATGTGGACAGCCATTAGTGACGAAAAATTTTAAACATGGTTAGCAAGAGATTCTGCCAACAATTAAACATTTTACACCGGAGGTATTTAAGAGGAATATATATCTTGGTAAAGTATGTTGATTTTATCAGTGTTTTTCACTAATTCCAGTATTTAAAACAAACATTGAATTTCCGGTTTTATTTTGCACTGGCAGCTGCCCATAGTTTGGCAACCGTAACTATGGCTGTGACGTAGGAAAGTTAGTATATCACTGGTTAACCGTTCAAGTGCGCTACTGGCACCATACTAGTAAAAACGGTTACCAGGGAAATGTTTTCACAAATTTCTAACAAAATGGCCGCTGAGATCTCCTTTTTTCAGGTAGAAAAACTCTTCATACTTAATGATAAGTGCAGCAAGAGGTTAAAAAACATAGGAAAAGGTATGAGATTTGGAAAGTAATGGATGAGAGGGTGGAATTCAGCAGTGAGAATGTCCGGTTTGTGCATAAAATGACTTTATTTAATCATTCAAGCGACGCCGCCGTGACCGTGCTGTTGTGATATGTTTGTACAGTAAAGAGGATGTAAATGGAATCGCGTAAAGCCCGGAGCTCACAGCTGAAGTACATTTCACCGCTAGAGGGCTACGATATGCACGAGGCGAATAGCTGTAGTCGAGTACTTCAAGCCTGGAGCTCGCAGCTGAAGTACATTTCATCACTAGAGGGCTATGATATGCACGAGGCGAATAGCTGTAGTCGAGTACTTCAAGCCTGGAGCTCACAGCTGAAGTACATTTCATCACTAGAGGGCTACGATATGCACGAGGCGAATAGCTGTAGTCGAGTACTTCAAGCCTGGAGCTCGCAGCTGAAGTACATTTCATCACTAGAGGGCTACGATATGCACGAGGCGAATAGCTGTAGTCGAGTACTTCAAGCCCGGAGCTCGCAGCTGAAGTACATTTCATCACAAGAGGGCTACGATATGCACGAGGCGAATAGCTGTAGTCGAGTACTTTTTCATGAGTAGGAGTATGAGTACAGAAAAATACGAGTACAAGTACGACAAATCTGGTATGAAGTATACACCGACCTAATAAAGCTGGAGAAATATAGTCTCACCTCCTCTTTGAATCTTTCAGTTTCAAGGACGGCTGAGAAGAAGGCTATCCTCAGGCCCTGTTGGGAGAAGTAGTCGGCCCACAGCTGTCTTTGCTGCTCAGTAAGCAGGTCCGCCTTGTTGATCAAAACCATGCTCTCCTTACCGCTACCAACCTCCTTCACATATTTCTCCTGTTTGTAACAACAATTAAACAATTTTAATAGAAAGGACAAATAAAGAAAGACAACCAAAAAACCTTGTTTTGGCATCCGTTTTGCGAGATTAAGTGACCTGGCTAGTACCTTGCTGACTAGACCAGTAACCACCACATTCAAATCTCAAAATGCACTAAAAGACAAGGAATCTGGACACAACATGGCTTCTTATGCCAGTGCACAAGCAAACTGGACACAAAATGGATGGTTGTCACAACTCCCTTTCTACGGCTCTTAGCCTTACTTTATTGCAAGACACCCATCCAGTTATGACTATCGTCCCCATCCACCCTCAGCAACTCTAAAATCTCTCAAAACTTGAAAACTCAATCGCATAAAAGCTAAGTGCTTGACTGGCATAGCAGCAGTTGTCATGGAAAGGCCTAACCCTATCCTGTTCGTAAGTGTGGCATAATTCCAACATAAACCACGCCCACTTCGGACATGCTGACCAGAAGCCCATTGGAAATGTAATGACCACCCTTTTCTTTAAGGATTTACGCAAGTTATTATCAAGCTCGGGACTTGCATTTAACATGTGTTGTGAAGACTCAAAACCTTATTAACCCTAACCTTCCCAAATCCTCCAAAATCCTCTTTGCCAAAGTGAAGGATTTTGAAGGATTGAGGTTACATGCTACATGCTCTTTGCTAAAGTGAAAGATTTTGGAGGATTGAGGTTATTAGGCAGACTTGCCTTTCCATGGTACATGTACATCCATGTTTGTTGTAGTGACTGCAAGGTCAATGCTTGGGTCAGTGGACACTGTTTATTGCTCCATGCATGCAGGGAGGGCCCCTGGCCATGTACATGTATCACAGATTAGAAACACATGTGTGCATACATGTCATGTGCTTGCTTTACTACTGAAGGATTTTGGAGGATTCAGGTTATGTGTAAGCAAGTGGGCCTAGGGAGTTAGGAATGATTCAGGTTATGTGTAAGCAAATGGGCCTAGGGAGTTAGGAAGGATTCAGGTTATGTGTAAGCAAATGGGCCTAGGGAGTTAGGAAGGATTCAGGTTATGTGTAAGCAAATGGGCCTAGGGAGTTAGGAAGGATTCAGGTTATGTGTAAGCAAATGGGCCTGGGGAGTTAGGAAGGATTCAGGTTATGTGTAAGCAAATGGGCCGAGGGAGTTAGGAAGGATTCAGGTTATGTGTAAGCAAATGGGCCTAGGGAGTTAGGAAGGATTCAGGTTATGTGTAAGCAAATGGGCCTAGGGAGTTAGGAAGGATTCAGGTTATGTGTAAGCAAATGGGCCTAGGGAGTTAGGAAGGATTCAGGTTATGTGTAAGCAAATGGGCCTAGGGAGTTAATAATAATAATAATAATAATAATGTATAGATTTATATAGCGCACGTATCCACCAACTAAGTGGCGCTCAAGGCGCATTATATTATTATCCCTGCTCATAAGGCTCATAAATCATTCCTGAAACCATCTCAGCTCCCTGGGGAGTATACAGCTCAATTGCTGCCATTTCTAGCGCATATAGAGCAAACCATCTCTGCCTTCACAGGTACCCATTTAACCCCTGGGTGGAGAGAAGCAATTATGGTTAAGTGTCTTGCTCAAGGACACAGGTGTCACGGCGGGCTCGAACCCACACTCTGTTGCTGGCAACACCAGAACTTGAGTTCAATGCGCTAGACCACGACAATCCACTTCGTGCATTATACAACACACGGGACCTACGGCTTTCGTCCCATCCGAGGACGAAGCAATTATGGTTAAGTACCTTGCTCAAGGACACAAGTGTCACGACCGGGCTCGAACCCACACCCTGCTTGCTGGCAACACCAGAACTTGAGTTGGTGCGCTGAACCGTTAGGGAAGGATTCAGGTTATGTGTAAGCAAATGGGCCTCGGGAGTTAGGAAGGATTCAGGTTATGTGTAAGCAAATGGGCCTCGGGAGTTAGGAAGGATTCAGGTTATGTGTAAGCAAATGGGCCTCGGGAGTTAGGAAGGATTCAGGTTATGTGTAAGCAAATGGGCCTCGGGAGTTAGGAAGGATTCAGGTTATGTGTAAGCAAATGGGCCTCGGGAGTTAGGAAGGATTCAGGTTATGTGTAAGCAAATGGGCCTCGGGAGTTAGGAAGGATTCAGGTTATGTGTAAGCAAATGGGCCTTGGGAGTTAGGAAGGATTCAGGTTATGTGTAAGCAAATGGGCCTAGGGAGTTAGGAAGGATTCAGGTTATGTGTAAGCAAATGGGCCTCGGGAGTTAGGGTTAACAAAGTCAATTTCTGCCTCTAGAATCGCTTTTGAACATTAAAATGAAGGAATTTAGGTGAAATTACACACAACAGTATGCCAGTAGCGAAAAGAATGCATGTACTACCAATGTGCACATGTATTACATATCGACTTACAAACAGGATTGGTTAATCTGCCGTTTGATTGACAAGTGGGATCAGACTATTACAAAGATAGCACAGAATGGGCAAGTGTTGAATACTTGGTTAGGCAAAGAAATACATGTACAAAAAAACAGACAATGCTTGCCAAGCCATGAACAAATTCAAGTTTTTTCACTTAACTTCCAAGTCTGCTTACAGTACAGAGCCATGAAATTGAGGTCCGGTCACCACCTAAAAATCTATCTGTCAGTAAAACAAAAACAAATCTATCCATGCACAAAGAAGGGCCAGGGGTTTTCAAGGAACTGTTTCTCACCAGATCTTCACAACGGAACAGGAGTGGATTCCTAGCATCTACAATCTGCACGATGATGTCGCTACGCTCGCAGACTCGCCAGAGTTGGCGCCAGAATTCCAGGTTCCTCTCAAACGGAGTCAGGACAACGTGCTCCTTCTCCTGCAGTCTGAAGAGTTTAAAGGCACAGTAATGCTTTGATAATTAAATAATAAATAACAGAAGTCTAAAACCTATGTGAGGTGTGCCACTCGTGTACTAACCTAGTCCACGGCATAGTACTCCAAGAACAATGGATTTGGCCCATTTGTGATGTTTTGTTCCACAAACTGACGCGCAAGGTCTCAAAAAAGAAGCAGTGCAGTCTGGGAGATTTGCCCAGCGTGTGAGAGAACAGTATCTCGCGTGCGCACCTTAGCGTATCCCATGATGCCCCACAGCAGGCCAGGCAGGGGGAGCAAAACCAGTAACTATACTCATTGTGCATGCGCGCATTTGGAGTACAATGCCATGGTATGGATTACAGCAGGCTGGCGTACTTCATGTAGGTAATAGACTTCTGATAATAAATATTATTTAATTCTTATACAGGGCTTTACATATTGCCCCTGGTCATTGGGCCAACATCATTCCTGTAATCTTTTTCAGCTCCTTGGGGAGTATACAGCCTGAGCTATCGTAGTGATTCAGTGGTTCTGTCAAACACATTATCAACCTCTACCCATTTATACTCCTGGGTGAAGAGAAGCAATGTACAGTCAAGTGCCTTGCTCAATGACACAAGCACCATGGTCGTGGCCAGGATTCGAACCCACATTCCGATAACTTATCTATCAGAACACAAATCCAATGCACTAAACCGCTCGGCCATGGTGCCCCATACATAATTACCCTAAGTTTTATGGTTTGAAATACTATTACAAGTCTCAAAATTCCCGCTTACCCACTTACTGTCAGTAAGTAGATTTTTCAGACGGTAAGTGATTTCAAAAAGTGGGTAAGTTGCTGGGTAAGTGGATCCATGTTTTTTTTGTCATGTCCCATAACAACATTGCCAGTCACTGATGGTGCTGTGAATGTAGTGAAACCAGACTCTCATGTCATTTCTAGTATGCATACATGTATACTGCATGTAGCTGGTGTCAAAATACTGCAAGATGTGATTAGTGTAAACTTGTGGTGTTTTTTTTTTAACATGAACTGTTTGCTTGAAAGAAACTTTTGGAAACTGTAACTGACTTGGATAATGGATAAGTAAAAATACAAGGGTGGGGCTAAGTGCTGGTAAGTACTGGATAAGTGGAAAAAAAGTTAATTTTGAGGCTTGCATAGAACATTTTCTGACATAAACCAAAGCACCGTATACTTTCACCGTGCTTTCACGTGTCTACAGAAAACAAATCCACAGGCGACTTCTTAGATGCCTTAATACTTGTGCAGACATCTTGATGACCTCATGTCAGAATTGTAAAAAAAATTTTTTACTACAGTCTAAGAAACTTACACAGCCAACTGGCGTCGCCACTCCAGGAAGGCCTCTCGCTCCTTCTGTTCAAGCTGTTCTTTGGTCATGCTGGCATCCCATTTCGGTCTGTGGGGGAAATTCAAAAAGCAAACTTTATCAGCGGTGTGATTTGACAATTTAAGTAACAAATCCTGAAAAATGGGTAGCAGGACTGAGTCTCCCTTTTGTCTAGAGAACAAAACCCCTGAACCTCCTGGATGTTTAATTTGGGAGGATTTACAGACTCTCCACATCCCCACAAACAAGAAACTGGAGGTTTGGACACAATAACCCTCCTACTTCTGGTGCCTTTTTCATACATGTTGATCCACCATTTGAAACCATTTGCTTTTGTGGTTTTGAATGGTGAAATAACTGTGTACAGTATTGATTCCCCAAATGGTTTGGAATGGTAGGTCAGCTAATACAAAACCATGTTTGGATACTTCTAAGTGGTGAATCAATGGACCCTCTATGCCGGTGACATGAGTAAATGGTTTTGAATGACAGGTCTGCTATACCCTAAAGACCCTAGTGCCATTTTTAAGTGGTAGATCAATTACTTGTACACTGGCCACCATGTGTTAAAACTCCATAGGGTACTGAGATGATGGATAGTCCACTTTATTTACATAATGCAGGTTTTGTTTTTCGGTTATGTGAAACACACCAAGGTGTAATGTATCCACCATTCAAAACCATTTGAATGATAAGCCACTGTGAAGTACATTCACCATTTGAATCCATTCGGCTATGGAAATACACCAAGGTGTAGTGTATCCACCATTCAAAACCATTTGAATGGATATGAATGGTAGTAAAGCTTGCTACCAACACTGTTCAAATGGTATCACCAGGTGTGTACAAAACCAATGGGCATTTTGGTAAGTGGAAATTTTGAATGGTTTCAAATGGTCAAACAGTAGGAGGGTTAATTAAAGGCTACTTTCTTTCCTTGGGTGGCTACTTCTCTTCTTTTAAGAAAAAATTGAGGCAAAGGGAGATTTGTAAAAAATCCTGAAATCAGGAAAATTCCTAAGAAATGACAGGCCTGCTTTATTTGTACTCATTCACCATGGCTGGGGTCGGGGAGAGGAAAAAAGAAATAAGTTTGAAAAGTCACCAGTCCGTTTTGGACATGAGCCTCACTTTGATAGTTTTTGTGTACCAAGATGAGTGATTGTAGAATGATTTCATTACCTTCGTGGGATACACAGAAGGTTTTTGTTCAGTTCCTGAGCTTCCCGGATAGCTCGAGTGTCCTCGGCTGACGGGAGGCCAGTATCGGTGGGATCAACTACTCGGATATTCATCCTCTCTGGTGAAACAAATAAATAAAATAAGGAAAAAATCTAAATGATTACAAAATTATAGAATGGCTAAGAAAACCTAAAGGCGTTAAGTACAAAACACACTAGGGATAAAAAACATGAACGAACAATATGAGCCCTCAACAGCACATGCAGTTCAGTCAGTTTACTGTTTACATAATGCTAGCTACTGCATTTGTGACCTGCTCTGGCAAAACCCGAAACTTGGACCCAATTTTCAAAAGTGACCTCCCAAATTTATCGTGAAAATTAACAATGTTCCCAACAACGTTTCAGGATTTTTCTTTTTCCATCAAAATCTAGAGAAAATGCTCTATATGGTGACATGAAAACTGGTCCCTCAAACTGGTCCCTGGGGTCAGTTTTTGACCTTTTCATGGCTGTTACGGGTCACAATTTATAATAAGTCTATGTACCTGCTGTGAATTCAGTGCCTGCCATCTCAGCTGTTGTCAGGAAGTCATCCAGATTACTTTGCTCAGTGATCGAGTTGAGGTTGAGCCTTCCCCACTCAAAGCCATCTTTCAAGTCACTGGTATGCAGCTAAATCAAATTTTAAAAACAATATATGTACACATTATTAGATGTCCTTGAAAACACAGGGCTCGTCACACCAGTATTTCACGTGCATTTTCACTGGTCCGCATGTTTTGAAAGAATGTAGATTACAGTCACCACTATGCCAAATATCATCAGGTTTTCTGCAAAATATGATACAGGACGAACTAAGGGAGAGGAAAGTGTAGTCAAGTGAGGTTTGGAAACAATTATTGTTGGAGGTTTTGAGCAATGAATATGTGCACATCTTTTGAGACGTTGGCCAGTTTGTTGTCTGCTAAAACTACATGCATACTTTGTGCACAAGTGGCGGTTGGATTCAACATTCTTTATATAAGGGTCTGCTGGGTGGTCCACAATATTTTTGAGGTAGGACAGTGAGAGCCAGAGATTAAGGCTGTGCAGGGTACCCGGATACCCGACCGAAACTGTCATTACCCGGTTCCATTTTTCGGTTCCAATTACCTGTAAACGACTTTTTAACATTTGAATAATGTAATGTTTACATTTTTACAATTTTATTTTGTCAAGAAGAAATTCAAGAGATTACACTAGATAACGCCTTTGTAGTATTTTACAGACGGTTTCCACACACTTTCCTCCAACTGATTCAGTGCGACACAATGTTTGCCTATTGTTTGCAGTTATTGGATTAGTGCATGCTTCATGTCTGCACTGGGAGTGTGTGCCATGAGCTGTTAATAGAGGGGATATTATTATACGGAACGTCCACATTAATTGTTGTGCTATTAATAAAAAAGTGTTATTGAAATTGAAAATTAAAACAGGTATCCGGGTATACGAAGTGTTTTGATTTTGGGTATCGAGTTCCCAAAAAATATCCGAAAACGCACAGTCCGACCAGAGATTACTTTCAAAAACACATCCTCTCCCAAATTAGTACTTTCAAACATTTCACTCACTCAGTCTCTGCATTCTCAATGTGTCCCTGCAATCCGGTCCATGTGTACTCGCTTATTGGAGCATTTAGAGAGATACATGCACATACCCGTTTTGGTACAGGTATGCACATATGGCCTCCAACAACAGGTAATTATTAAAACATGATAACAAACCACAAACACGTTTTGTCTTGATAATAATACAATAAGTTCATTCAATATTAGTTGTTCTATCAATAAATAGGCCCAGTTGCTGACCAGTCATCACTCCATGTTCTTGACCCTAGCCTCTCCAGCACAAAAAACTAGATTAATTTTTTTCTTCAAATATCAAAATTCGCGAAATGCACATTTTCAAAGTCAAACCCTAATATTGTGCAGAATTTACTCGATCATTAATCGTTCTGCTTGGATCTGCTATTTTTAAGCGAATCTTCCAAATTTGTTCTAACTTTTTGTGCAGTAATAAAACCCATTCTGGTACTTACATGTATGCAAGTTCTCTGGTATGTGATCGACAAGTACGTAAAGCAATGGGAATTGTGTGCAAAATGATTGGCAACAAAGCGACTCATTACTAAAGTAAAGGAAGCATTAAAATAAATGCCTCATTTTCAGCAATGCAATCCCTAGCTAAGATGATCCTATCGTTATGTTATTCACATAAGCGCTAGGATACAGAATGTACAAAAAAAAATAAAATAAAAAAAATAAACACAGTTAAAAAAAGATTCTAAAGATTTTTGGGGGTACAGAAAGCGAAAACTGTCTTTAAAATCCACTTTTATGATGGTTTTCGAACTTTGTTTCCCTTCTTTAAAAAAAAATCCCCTTCAGAAAATAGAAGGATCCTATTATAGTTGCCACTGCGCATGTACAATAACCGTGTTGGTCATGAATGGGAGAGTTGACAAGATCAAACTGACATGGTTGAGAAAGTCATCATATAACAAAAATGCCCGATTTTTCATGAAATAAATATCCTGGAATAATTTGAAGTATATGTCCATCATCATCCATATGTTCTCCACCTTACTGGGTAGGTAAGATTACATTATTGGTTATATTGAATGAGAAAAAGTGGCGGTCGGATATGACATTCTACCCAATCCCTGATAATTTTACATGAAACTGCAAAGGACCAAATGTGAAATGAAAAATGATACATGTATCAATGGTTCCAAAGAAAACCTTAATTTCATCAATTGAAGACCACATAATGGCACATTTCTGCCATGGAATATATTCAATAAAACTGAAACTGAAACAGCCGTAGGTTTGTATTGCAAAAGGTTGAAAGTTGAGTCAGGCGGGGGCGCTGTTTGCCGCTCCACTCCAGTAATTGCATGATGACTGTGAAAGCGAATGGGACAGGAGGTGTAAATATGTGAATCACATCGTGCGGACAGAATCGAACCGCAGAGAAGACCAAAATAAGGCAAGAATTGGTCAAAAACACAGTGTAAGTTTCAATATTTTTTATTATCAAAGGCATAAACGTAATACTAATAGCAATACAGTGTAGATACATAGTCTATGGTAAGGTGTTACAGTGCAATGTGTTTAGTTTTTTCGTGAAACAATAGCCTACACGTTTTTTGTACATTATGACGTAGCCTATAATGTAGCTATGTGACAAAAATTTTCAAAATCAACAGATTCCAATACAACTGGTATCATTGTCAAGGTCTTGAATAGACGATTACAATGATATAAGGATCATCTTCCTGTGACCAAAAATAAGGAAGTTATGACATGTTGAATCCGGCAATTTTAGGCCCGTAAATGGCAATTATTTTATAAGGAAAAACAAAAGAAATGTAAATTTGACTTGTGACCCGTTTCCTAGATTTTCTCGGATTCCATATCATAACTTTCTTAATTCTTGTCCGATTTTCAAAAGGTTGGTATCACTGGAATGCTTGGGAAAAGAGGAAGAATAATAACCTATTTCCAGGCTAATTCAATGATTAGTTTGTTTTGTAGTGCTGATTTACAAATAAGAAATACAAAAAAAATGTGTTAAAAAAAAAATTAAAAAAATTAAAAAATTATGAAAAAAAATTAATTACTCAAATCTGAGGATTGTTTTCATATTTTTACACTAAAATCTTCGAAAGCCTCTCATCCCTGATTTAATTTAATATTAAAACAATTTATAAATTATATTGGACTGGAAATATAAAACAAAATCACTCAAATCTGAGAATTTTTAATATTTATACTGAAATCCGCGAGAAATTCTTATCCCTGATTTAATTAAACATTATAAAAAACAATAAATGATATTGGACTGGAAATATGAAGAAAAAAAATGAAATAAGTTCATGAAAACTAATATTTAATATTGTGTTACGCCGATGTATATTACTTATTAGGTTTAAACGGACGATTTATCGGACTGAAAATTGGTAGGTCTACAGCGCGCTGAACGCGGCGCAATACAATCTTTGGTTGACATCGATGTTTGGGGAGTCCAAAAAACATAACTGGGAGACGTTCAATCGCCGTCAAAATTGGCCAAGAGGTAGAAAACAAGTATAGAAAAATGATATTTGTGGTTTGATAAGTGATATTACTCACTTTTTGGTAAATCGTCGATGGTTTTGATGAGCAAGAGCGAACCCAAATTTCGAGAATATTTTTTGGAAACTTCTACTTCTAGATGCCGCATTCAGAAAATTTGAGAACGAGGTTGAAGTAGAATATTTGATCTACGTCTTCGAAAAATAATCTCCTGGGTACGTCAAAAAGAACGGCCTCAGCGAAACGTTACAAAGCGCTATCCCACGGTGTCTTCGCCACGCACGGCGATTCAACCCGAGATTGAGGCCGCGGCCGAAAAGATTTGCGACAATGCGTGGGATACGCACATACCTATATAATGTGAATAACATAACGATTGGATCATCCTAGCTATGCAATCCCCAGAACCATGGAGAGTAATGCAAATGGAGTAGGAGATCCACCACAATTATCTCCAAATAATTTTAAAGCTATAACTGTTTGTGTTAATAAGTTAGTGTTTCATGGTTTTACAAAGCCAAGGGTCGAGTTGTCGCAACGGAGTTGTCGCAACGGTCGAGTTGTCTTACTAATTACAAAATATTGACTTTACAAAAAATAAACTCACCCAACTTTCATCGCCACTTCGACGCTGGTGCGAAGCCTTAAATCGGTCCTTTATGATGCTTTTACCTAAGGCGTGATTTTTCTTCTTGCCCATATTTTCAATAAACTAAACAATTTAAAAGATAGGTCTACAACTATATTTACTTCGCTAATGTTGTGCAACACTCACGTCACACGGTAGGCGGAAAATGAGACCATGCGCGCACAGGATCGTAGGACGGACGTCCCTGTTATGAATAAAAAATATATGCATAATTCATGTTTGATGTAAGGGGCGGGGCCAGAGGGTTAGATGTCAAATCGATATCGAGGCAAAGCGCGCGACTTACATAAACATGTACTGTACATATATATGTACATGTACATACATGTACAATGTAGCTAGCTCACAGTCACACAGTACAGTCTAGTTGTAGAAAGCTCTACTGTCGATCGTCTCAGCTCCGGCTCCACACACTCACACTTTTATACGCTTTAATCCCGATTTTCGGGGGTGCGCCGTGTACAGTTATGGACACTCCTGTGGGATGGACGTCATTATGGACGGAAGGTAGTAATAACTTTAAAGGCTGGGTAACCAATTTCGAACAAGCCGAAAAGGTTAGAAAGTTTTTCGAAATACGGCAGGCACTATCTTTCGTGTGCAGACGGAAAACTAATAATTTCGGACAAATATAAAGTGGTAAGTTTCATTTTAGTTTCGCATTTTTTCCGGTTCTGCCTTCTGGACAGCTTGAAATAAATTTAAAAAATCTGTTTAATCCATGCTTCAGATAAAACAATGATACTTTACTGAGGTAAGGAGTAACTTATAATGAACTATATATTTTGTAATTTTCATCCACCAAACTGCTGTTAATGATTAACTTTACGTTGCTATCCGGAACTAGGAAAACGACCTCGTAAGTTTTGAAGCAGTGCTTCCAGTATTAAGTGCTTTGACTGAAACCATAATTGTTCGTGGAGTAGCCTAATACTGTTCTGGAGTAAGTTCTGGATAGCTGTTGTTGTTTGCTCTGCTGGTATTCCGATTACTATAGGAATACCAGCAGAGCAAACAACAAGAGCTATCCAGAACTTGGAAAACGACTGTAGTACTACTAGTAGTAGTACTTATTAATAAGTTTATTATTAAATAATACAAAATTGTATTAATGTAAATCAATGTCTAGTATAAAGATAGTAACTGTGACTGGACGCAAAATATTAGCACTCTATCCTACATGTGACCAATATGAACCCTTTATTCAGAAAGAATATAAGTTATAACCACGCCACTATTGTGACTCACGTTAAAAAGTGCTTGTATGATATGATAACTATAAATAATTTTTCTTGTGTCTCCTTGTTTGTTGAATGTTAGGCCCACAGCAGTGATGTAGTGCCTTGATGCTGAGCCTTGGCCTTAAGGCTGCCTTAAGGCTTGATGTTAGGGCCTTGGCCTTAGCCTTAAGGCTTGAGGGCAAAAGCCTTGGCCTTGGCCTTGGCCTTAGTTGAGGGTCAAAGCCTTGCAACTTTAGGGCCTTGCTCTTCAAGGCCCATCGATTTTTGAATTTTTCAGGTAAATTTGTTTGAAATTTTGCTTTTCTACAAACATACAACTTGGAGTCAGCCGTCTGCAAAGTCTGCAGTATCTAATTTAATCATGTTTTACCATAGAGGAGGGAAAACGCCCTATATTTGTGTGTTGACACACTTTCACTTTTACAGCATCACATTTTGTTACCATGATAGTACATTTTGCTGCTTCCCCCAAAACAAAGCTATAATAATTTTTTGTATACTTGTACTTGTGGGGCCAGGGAGATATAATTATACTTAACTTGCATACAGTTATATGGGGTAGATAGAACATCATCTGATTCGTGCTGTGGACTGCTTTATTTATTTATTTATCGTATGGTTCATACAAAGTTAACATGACAAGGTTAGGTTATGGATCCAGTTTAATACAGACTGGTCGAGTTCAGTTAAATTTCCATCACATCTGTAAATAATACAGTCATGAACGATGTGATGTACAGTCTGGTCATCATGACCACAGGTACATTTAGCGTTGTCACTTAGTCCCATGCGGAGCATGTTATGTCCAAATCGGCCATGGCCAGTTCTTAGTCTGTTAAGTTTGACCCAGCAGTGGCAAAATGTAGTTAAATATCCACGTCCTGGATTCTGATTCTTGCCACATATTCCGCCACGTGGTTTGTGCCCAAGTCTTTGGGTGCGATCCAATGCTAATTTCTAGCAGTTTGTGGGCTTGTCGATGGTAACGATTTCTTGATGGCAGTCGCAGTTGTGGTGGAGGTTTTTGATTGGTGTTTGTCAACAGTTGATGAAGCAGATGGGAGTCACACCCAGCGCACGTCGGCGCAAGAGCAAGGTATTGGTGCTGACGTCCTCACTTCATAAGGAGCAATTCCACTGACTACTGGAAGGTATTGAGTGGGAGTTGATCTGATACATCCTGAGATGATGCGCATGGTGTTGTTAAGGGCTACGTCAATCTTGCTGGTGTGGGTGCTCCTTGCCTATACCGCACACAGTACTCTGCAACAGAGTATACTAAAGCTATTGCTGAGATTCGAAGAACGTTGTAGTCTGCGCCCCAGGAAAGGCCTGCTAGTTGTCTAATGAGACAGTTGCGAGTGTTGGCTTTCTGTGCGAGCTGTGTGAGATGGCTTTTGTATGTTAGAGATCTGTCCAAAGTAACACCAAGATACTTGGGGAAATCATCATACGGGATGGTTGTGCCATTGCAAACGACTTTGATTTTATAGTTAGCCAGTCTAGTTGCTAAACAGTTTTGGTGACTTTCGAGAAGTCCGCCATCGTCAAGCACTCGCACATCAAGGACCACCAACCCACATCAAGGACCACCAAATCGACTGGCAGGCAGCCCAACTCATCACACCCATCGACGCATGGCACCCCAGACGCATCAGAGAGGCCATCGAGATCGTCAAACACGACACTGTACCACAGGACATCGGTTTCTTCATCAGCGACATTTGGCGACCTATACTACAGACTGAAGGATCTTCTATATCCAAAGTCCATAACCCACCCCAGACTGAGGGATCCCCTATATCCTAAGTCAACCACCCTCCTTCCCCTGTGCTTGTTAACAACTGATTCAGTTCAGTGAGCACACACTCCTCTCCCCCAACCCCTAGGATCCTAGTCTCATAGTCTCACAGTTTCCCGCCTGCGCGCCTCAACGAACTAATCCTCCAGCATCCATTCATGGGATGATCCTCCAGCAGCATTTTCCAGAGTCCGGCATTCTCCTGAGGACGATCAGAGCATACTGATCGAAACGTCGAGTTGTACCCCCAGTTCTTTTCAGAACTAATTACTACTCAATTGAGATTCCACATGGTGTCACCGCAATTAGTCTTACTTATCATCCTCACCATGCAAAGCTACAAGTTTTACCTATCTACGCTCTACGGGGAGCATACCACTACCAAGGTTCGGTCGTTTGAACGAGCGTCGATCAGACGTTCTAAACTCATGAACAACCTCGCCTTCCTGAAACGATGCTGAGACTCCAACCTTATCCCGCCAGGCCTACAGCTCCATGACCCAGTTCGCAGCCTCCGTTCCCGCCGCATCCTACATTCAGCCAGCGCCTCCTTGCCCGTGAGAGGATCGCCCACACGTTCCTCCCGCACGACACCGACCGCAGTCTATCCCACCTAGAAGAAGGATTTCGTGACACGTTACACCCGAGGACTTCGAGAAAGTCACCACCCGCACGCCTTCGAGCAGACACGTGTTCACCACCACCGCGGAAGCAGATCAGCAAGTTTTCGACTTCAACGATTGGATACGGGATCATCTATATCCCTATTCCCCCGCTGCTCACCCGGTCCAAGGGATCCTCTATATCCCCACGACCATCCGACTCGGAGTCCTGGAGATCTCCTATATCTCACTCCAACCGCTTCTAGCAGACTGGATACGGGATCTTCTACATCCCTATTCCCCGCTGCTCACACGGTCTGAGGGATCCCGTGTATCCCCACGACCTTCTGACTCGGAGTCTTGGAGATCTTCTACATCTCGCTCCAACCGCGCTTCAAGTAAACCTACGGGATCTGCTATATCCCTAAGGCAACCCTCACACCTCCGCTCACAGGACGCGTTCCAGAAACACACTGTCGTCAACCTCAGCCAACTCCTTGCCCTCCACCGTGCCGGTGGCCTCTCCATCCAACTCCTGAGGACGATCAGAGCATACTGATCGAAACGTCGAGTTGTACCCCCAGTTCTTTTCAGAACTAATTACTACTCAATTGAGATTCCACATGGGATTTTCGGAACTTTGATACAGGTGCTGAAGTAATCTCAAAGCCATTCAGTGGATTTTGGTCCATGATTTTTGACAAATTCTGGGTGATATAGTCTGGTCTGTTTTAGGTAATGCTAATATTTCTAACCATGATGGCCCAGAAAATAAAATTACTTCCATGTTACATAATAACGAGGTAACATCAGTTAAAAACAGCCGTTCTTAGATCCCCAGCTTTTGTTATACTCGGTTTAGAATAATGTGCATCAGTATGGAAGCAAACCATTCTTTTTGTTATATTTAAATGGTATCCACGAAGACCTGAACTTCTACTCAGTCATATATTTGTACGTGAAGTTTTTATTCTTACTATAAGCGATTCGTTATGATGTGACATGTTTTATATTAATAGTAATTTTATACTAGAGGGCCTTGGCCTTGGCCTTGGCCTTGGCCTTGGCCTTGGCCTTGAGGGTTAAGCCTTGGCCTTAGCCTTAAGGCTTGAGGGTCAACGCCTTAAGGCTTGAGGGTCAACGCCTTGGCCTTGAGGGTCAAAGCCTTGGCCTTGAGGGTTAAGCCTTGGCCTTGGCCTTGAGGATCAAAGCCTTTGCTCCATCACTGGCCCACAGCAATACTCAAGTCCAGCCAAAAGAGTGCGATTTCATGATATTGACGGTGCTGTTGTGCCATATGATGGCGTCCCTTTTCTTATACTCGGGCAGTATGAGCTGGCCTGTATGTTTGGGAAGGACCAACATAGTTCACAAAAGCTCAAACAACAAGAGACCCGGGACAGTGAGTTGAAGGTGGGGAAGTTGATAAGCAGATATTCTTATTTAGAACTCAACTGATCATTTAGTGGCCGTTCACAAGTGCCAAAATTATCATGAGCGTACAAACCGTAAACTGGGGGGGGGGGGGGGGGGGTCTGGGACATTTTATTTTGTATGCGTTTAGGAGGGGGGAAGGGAAGGTTTCCTGAAAAAGTGTAGTTTTACGCCCGTGCAAATGTCAACAATTGTGAACGATCCCTTACTAAAGGAAGTGAAGGATCGATTCTTAAAAAAGGAGACTAGTACTGTGAAATTAAAAACAGTAAGAAATCATGTTATTTTTTTTCCTCCATAGTTGTTTAATGTATTTTTTGCCATATTGTTTGCCAGGTTTATTATCAGTATTATTTTTCTTTTACATATGGAAATAATAACACTTTTTAATTATAAACTTTATAAATGTAATGTCATTTTTTTATTTTAGAGTGACCATCCTAGAGGCAAAAGGAGTAAGCGTATGCTTCAGACAACAACAAAAAGGGGCTGTCCTGCACGCATCCTAATGAAGCATATCGTTTGCTTCCCTGATTTCCAGGTATAGTAAAGACAAGTTCTTTACCTGTTAGATTCTATAGCAGATGTAAGGACAGTTACATGATATGTACATAGGTGTACATGTTCATATTGTGCACAGATGGGGTGAACAAATGAATATTATGTTTCAGCACCAATGAAGGATCTTGGACTTCAAGCATTAGTTCGGCATTGTGTTTTGTTCGTGTCCATCAGTATAAGACACATAGGCTGTTAATATGGAGAGTTTTGTAGACACAACATGTAGGTTGTATCAGATATACCAGGTAAATCCCTTTTTCTTTTAAAATTTGAACTGGTATGTTTTCCGTATTTGCACTGCCACATAATGTGTCTTAATCTGAAAGTTGCATTGTCATTGATCACACATCCAATTATCCAAATAATTGAAAGTGATTTAAATAAGGTACATTTAAAACAAACTTTTGTCTTCCATCAATAAAGATAAACTCGGATACTAAGAGGTCACAAAGAAATGGAAGTGAGCGTGTTCGTGATGCAGTAGACAGTGGACTTGCATTAAGAGCAGAAAGCCGCATCTACATATCATTGCCAGATGATGATGCCCACAAACAGACTCACTACTTGGGAGAGGTACCTTTTTATCTCTGTATTATTTTTTCGATGTAATTGTAATATGGAGTGTGGTTCTCAGATTTAAAAAAAGTATGACAGCACACATAGTGTTACCACAAACAAAATATATACTGATACTTCTTCCTTTTAATGCCTTAAAACATACACTGTACAGCTGTCTTTTAATACTACAAATATAGATTTCTAAACAAATTTGGTCAAAATGTAATTTCTTTTTAACTGCATAATGCAAAACTGGTAGTAAAGCAAGAAATAAATAAATTACAGAGAAAACAATGCTAGTGTCATTCGCAGATCACAGCTTGGAATCAGTGGCACAAATATGTGTTGAAAAGTTGGGGGGGGGGGACACCTTCACCTCTCAAACACTGCAAAAATATCCCTTTATGTACACTTTCAATATCGACTTATCATAATAATTGAATAATTTGTTCAAAAACAATTGTTAAAAAGGAGAGAAATGCTACATTGTAACATTTCTCTCATTTTTTGCATCAATTATTATTCTTCCAATGCAAATTCTGAGTGGGATGATCTTATAGACCATCCCCACCCCCTCCCGGTCTTAAAAGTGGGGGATATATATCCCCCATCCTTCCGGGATTTACGCCCATGGCTGGAATAGATTAAAAGGACAGTCTACATATTGACCCCCCCCCCCACGTAATTGTAAAGAGAGCTAACATTTAATCTTTTAAAAACATTTTTTCCCCACAGTTGACAGGGTTGATGAACCCACTAAGTAAGGAGGTGCGGTCGAAGATTGTTGATCTGGTAGGACAAGGAGTGTCAAATGTGAAGGAATTGAGACGCCACATTCGGTTGTATATGGAGACCTCGTTATTTGACTGTGGTGATGCTCCTTCAACAATGGATGCTGCCTTTTACCCTACAGATGAAACAATTCGCAAGCATATATACATGGCGCAACAAAAGCTAATGTAAGCATTTGTTCTACAAGTACAGTAACATGTACAATGTATGTGACTGTTTAAATTTCAGTGTTTAAATAGACCATTTCAAGACTGTACATCACCGATTTGTAAGAAGTAGTCACAAAGCTTGATCTTCAATAAGTCACGATGCCACCAAGGTGTACCAAAACTATTGAGCAATATATGAAATGTTATATGATATTTATAAATTGAACCGTTTAAAACAACCTTGTATTAACACACGATTTTTGCAGACATTTGGGGCTACAGATGCCAATTACTTTGAAAATATAATGACACAGATTATCTGTTTCAGGCGTGATACTCTACATTATAGAGCTGCAAGTTTGCGGTTTTAAAATTATCCGTGTAACCGTATGTTTTGCGGTTACGGTTAACCGTAACCGACGTTCAAAGAAAAACAAAGAAAAAAAAAGTCTTGGGAAGTTTGTTCATAATCTTATTTGTTACCACGTGAACGGCAGATATTGTTCAAACATCGCTAATTTAAAGATCGTAATCGCAAACAAAAATGATATACACGTATCAAGAACAGGTGAAGAACATTCCCCTGCCCCTATACAACGCCGACAAACGATGCCAAAATTCACTCTTGAAGACTGAAGTACGCATGCACGTACATGCACGTAACAGGCAGCGTATGGGAAGTATTGTGTACGGAGATTACCTAGCCCCTGCCCCATTGGCTCTCAGCCAACATCGTTGACAGCCCGCCCAAAAGAACCAATCATGATGCCCAGACGAGAACGTGGGAAGTATTGTGTGGAGATTACCCAGCCTCCAGCCCCATTGGCTCGAAGCCAACATCGCTTGACAGCCCGCTACCAAAAAGAACCAATCATGATGCCCAGACGAACGTGGGAAGTATTGTGTATGGAGATTACCCAGCCCCATTGGCTCGCAGCCAACATCATTGACAGCCCGCTACCAAATGATTAAGTCGCTATGAATTTCTTGACACGGAACTCACGGAAGATCGAATGAATTAAAATTACGGAATTGCAAAAGCACGAATGAAAATTTCACAAATACCGTCACGTACGACCGTGGTCTAGTACTGTCTAGTACCTGTCTATAGAATGCACATGTCCAGCGGCGTACAGTATTTATGCACACCTGGACTGTTTATATCTAGGTCAGCGGTATTCAATGCGGTTCCGCCGTCCACCCTTTGATGTTTGAAGACAAATTAAGCGGTAACAAAATGCCACTCGCTACAGTTTCTTCTAAGAAATGCAACTACAAAGACGCCATTCAAGGAGAAAGGGCAATTACAAACACGCTGCATTCTAGACAAAGCAAGCATCTGGTACTTTGTCACCCGTTTCTCGGTCTAATCTTCAAAAGATCGGGATTTGTTTTTGCTCGCCCGCAACTTGATGTCTTCTTCGCGTACTACGCTCCAAAAATGGAAGGGTCGATTTTTAAAAAATAGATTAAGGTTAACCGAACCGGAAAAACGTAACCGTGTAACCGTTTGAACGGTCGGTTAACCGTGTAACCGTGTAACCGTTGCAGGCTTACTACATTATGACTTTAGGTAATTCAATTTGGTAAATTTAGCTTGAAATCGGGCGTTAATCAGACTGTAAAAAGGGGAAGATTGCTTCATCATTGTTCTGACCAGCGCAGCACATCTTTAGCAACATACATGTAGTTGCGTAATCAATATGTAAATTTGGTCTCCTATATTAACAAACCATGTGTGCAGTGGTTTACAACCTAATTTTAAGGTTGCAGATAAAAAACTTACAGATGTTTTAAACGTTCCATTATAAAAGTAATTCTGTCTTATAAGTACAATTTTTTTCAGGTACTCAAAACTTGACTCAGAAAACTTTGGGATGAAATTACACGCTTGGGCACAGGAAAAACCCGAGGATAATTTCATGTTGGTTCCAGCGCTATCATCAGATGAAACTGAAGCAGAATCGAAGTTCTTCTTTTGCCATCAGACCAAATACCAAAGACATCTCCTTCGAAGGTAGTCTATTTTCATTCTTAAGTGAAAAGAACTTGTTCTATTAGACTGAGATCCCAAAAACCATACAAACAAAGAACCCGAACATACCCAGTAGGATATAGATTGCATCGCCAGTACATTGACTTCCCCAAAGTAAAATGACATCCCCATTGTAAAATAAAATCCCAGTAGAACGACATCGCTAATAGTATGACACCCCCAGTAGAGTGACATCCGCAGTAGAGTCACACCCCCAGTAGAATGACATCCCCAGTAGAATGACACCCCCAATAGAGTGACATCCCCAGTAGAGTGACATTCCCAGTAGAATGACATCCCCAGTAGAGTGACATCCCCAGTAGAGTGACATTCCCAGTAGAATGACATCCCCAGTAGAATGACATCCCCAGTAGAATGACATCCCCAGTAGAATGACACGCCCAATATAGTGACATTCCCAGTAGAATGACATCCCCAGTAGAGTGACATCCCCAGTAGAATGACACCCCCAGTAGAGTGACATTCCCAGTAGAATGACATCCCCAGTAGAGTGACATCCCCAGTAGAATGACATCCCCAGTAGAATGACACCCCCAGTATAGTGACATTCCCAGTAGAATGACATCCCCAGTAGAGTGACATCCCCAATAGAATGACATCCCCAGTAGAATGACATCCCAAGTAGAATGACATCCCAAGTAGAATGACACCCCCAGTAGAATGACACCCCCAGTAGAATGACATCCCCAGTAGAATGACATCCCAAGTAGAATGACATCCCCAGTAGAGTGACATCCCCAGTACAGTGACACCCCCAGTAGAGTGACACCCCCAGTAGAATGACATCCCAAGTAGAATGACATCCCCAGTAGAGTGACATCCCCAGTAGAGTGACATCCCCAGTAGAGTGACATCCCCAGTAGAATGACATCCCCAGTAGAATGACACCCCCAGTAGAGTGACATCCCCAGTAGAGTGACATCCCCAGTAGAATGACATCCCCAGTAGAATGACACCCCCAGTAGAATGACATCCCCAGTAGAGTGACATCCCCAGTAGAGTGACATCCCCAGTAGAGTGACATCCCCAGTAGAATGACATCCCCAGTAGAATGACACCCCCAGTAGAGTGACACCCCCAGTAGAGTGACACCCCCAGTAGAGTGACACCCCCAGTAGAGTGACATCCCCAGTAGAGTGACACCCCCAGTAGAGTGACACCCCCAGTAGAATGACACCCCCAGTAGAATGACATCCCCAGTAGAATGACATCCCCAGTAGAATGACATCCCCAGTAGAATGACATCCCAAGTAGAGTGACACCCCCAGTAGAGTGACACCCCCAGTAGAGTGACACCACCGGTAGAATGACATCCCCGGTAGAGTGACATCCCCGGTAGAATGACATCCCCGGTAGAATGACACCCCAGTAGAGTGACACCCCCAGTAGAATAACATCCCCAGTAGAATGACATCCCCAGTAGAATGACATCCCAAGTAGAGTGACACCCCCAGTAGAGTGACACCACCAGTAGAATGACATCCCCGGTAGAGTGACATCCCCAGTAGAGTGACATCCCCAGTAGAATGACATCCCCAGTAGAATGACATCCAAAGTAGAATGACACCCCCAGTAGAATGACACCCCCAGTAGAATGACATCCCCAGTAGAATGACATCCCCAGTAGAATGACATCCCCAGTAGAGTGACATCCCCAGTAGAGTGACATCCCCAGTAGAGTGACATCCCCAGTAGAGTGACATCCCCAGTAGAGTGACATCCCCAGTAGAATGACACCCCCAGTAGAGTGACATCCCCAGTAGAATGACATCCCCAGTAGAGTGACATCCCCAGTAGAATGACATCCCCAGTAGAATGACACCCCCAGTATAGTGACATTCACAGTAGAATGACATCCCCAGTAGAGTGACATCCCCAGTAGAATGACATCCCCAGTAGAATGACATCCCAAGTAGAATGACACCCCCAGTAGAATGACACCCCCAGTAGAATGACATCCCCAGTACAGTGACACCCCCAGTAGAGTGACACCCCCAGTAGAGTGACACCCCCAGTAGAATGACATCCCAAGTAGAATGACATCCCCAGTAGAGTGACATCCCCAGTAGAGTGACATCCCCAGTAGAATGACATCCCCAGTAGAATGACACCCCCAGTAGAGTGACATCCCCAGTAGAATGACATCCCCAGTAGAATGACATCCCCAGTAGAATGACATCCCCAGTAGAATGACATCCCCAGTAGAGTGACATCCCCAGTAGAATGACATCCCCAGTAGAATGACATCCCCAGTAGAATGACATCCCCAGTAGAGTGACACCCCCAGTAGAGTGACACCCCCAGTAGAGTGACACCCCCAGTAGAGTGACACCCCCAGTAGAGTGACACCCCCAGTAGAGTGACACCCCCAGTAGAGTGACACCCCCAGTAGAACGACACCCCCAGTAGAATGACATCCCCAGTAGAATGACATCCCCAGTAGAATGACATCCCAAGTAGAGTGACACCCCCGGTAGAGTGACACCCCCGGTAGAGTGACACCACCGGTAGAATGACATCCCCGGTAGAGTGACATCCCCGGTAGAATGACATCCCCGGTAGAATGACACCCCCGGTAGAGTGACACCCCCAGTAGAATGACATCCCCAGTAGAATGACATCCCCAGTAGAATGACATCCCCAGTAGAATGACACCCCCAGTAGAATGACATCCCCAGTAGAATGACATCCCCAGTAGAGTGACACCCCCAGTAGAATGACACCCCCAGTAGAGTGACATCCCCAGTAGAATGACATCCCCAGTAGAATGACACCCCCAGTAGAATGACATCCCCAGTAGAATGACATCCCCAGTAGAGTGACACCCCCAGTAGAATGACACCCCCAGTAGAGTGACATCCCCAGTAGAATGACATCCCCAGTAGAATGACATCCCCAGTAGAATGACATCCCCAGTAGAGTGACATCCCCAGTAGAATGACATCCCCAGTAGAATGACATCCCCAGTAGAATGACACCCCCAGTAGAATGACACCCCCAGTAGAATGACATCCCAAGTGAGGTGACATCCCCAGTAGAGTGACATCCCCAGTAGAGTGACATCCCCAGTAGAGTGACATCCCCAGTAGAGTGACATCCCCAGTAGAGTGACATCCCCAGTAGAGTGACACCCCCAGTAGAGTGACACCCCCAGTAGAGTGACACCCCCAGTAGGGTGACACCCCACGAAGCGTGACACCCCCAGTAGAGTGACACCCCCAGTAGAGTGACACCCCCAGTAGAATGACACCCCCAGTAGAATGACATCCCCAGTAGAATGACATCCCCAGTAGAATGACATCCCCAGTAGAATGACATCCCCAGTAGAATGACATCCCAAGTAGAGTGACACCCCAGTAGAGTGACATCCCCAGTGAGTGACACCCCAGTAGAATGACATCCCCAGTAGAATGACACCCAGTGAGAATGACATCCCCCAGTAGTGACATCCCAAGTGAGAGTGACATCCCCAGTAGGTGACATCCCCAGTAGAATGACATCCCCAGTAGAGTGACACCCCAGTAGAGTGACACCCCAGTAGAGTGACACCCCCAGTGAGGTGACACCCCCAGTAGAGTGACAACCCAGTAGAGTGACACCCCCAGTAGAGTGACACCCCCAGTAGAGTGACACCCCCAGTAGAATGACACCCCCAGTAGAATGACATCCCCAGTAGAATGACATCCCCAGTAGAATGACATCCCCAGTAGAATGACATCCCCAGTAGAATGACATCCCCAGTAGAATGACATCACAAGTAGAGTGACACCCCCGGTAGAATGACATCCCCTGTAGAATGACACCCCCAGTAGAATGACATCCCCAGTAGAATGACATCCCCAGTAGAGTGACACCCCCAGTAGAATGACACCCCCAGTAGAGTGACATCCCCAGTAGAATGACATCCCCAGTAGAATGACATCCCCAGTAGAATGACATCCCCAGTAGAGTGACATCCCCAGTAGAATGACATCCCCAGTAGAATGACATCCCCAGTAGAATGACATCCCCAGTAGAATGACACCCCCAGTAGAATGACATCCCCAGTAGAGTGACATCCCCAGTAGAGTGACATCCCCAGTAGAGTGACATCCCCAGTAGAGTGACATCCCCAGTAGAGTGAACCCCCAGTAGAGTGACACCCCAGTAGAGTGACACCCCCAGTGAGTGACACCCCAGTAGAGTGACATCCCAGTAGAGTGACACCCCAGTAGAGTGACACCCCAGTGAGTGACACCCCAGTAGAGTGACACCCAGTGCAGAGTGACACCCCAGTAGAGTGACACCCCCAGTGAACGACATCCCCAGTAGAGTGACATCCCCAGTAGAGTGACATCCCAAGTAGAGTGACACCCCAGTAGAGTGACACCCCAGTAGAGTGACACCACCAGTAGAATGACATCAGGTAGAGTGACATCCCAGTGGAATGACATCCCCAGTGAGAATGACACCCCAGGTGAATGACATCCCAGTGAGTGACATCCCCAGTGAGTGACATCCCCAGTAGAATGACATCCCCAGTAGAATGACACCCCCAGTAGAATGACCCCCCCAGTAGAATGACAACCCCAGTAGAATGACATCCCCAGTAGAGTGACACCCCAGTAGAATGACAACACCAGTAGAGTGACATCCCCAGTAGAATGACATCCCCAGTAGAGTGACACCCCCACTTTAGTGACATTCCCAGTAGAGTGACATCCCCAGTAGAATGACATCCCCAGTAGAATGACATCCCAAGTAGAATGACACCCCCAGTAGAATGACACCCCCAGTAGAATGACATCCCAAGTAGAATGACATCCCCAGTAGAGTGACATCCCCAGTAGAGTGACATCCCCAGTAGAGTGACACCCCCAGTAGAGTGACATTCCCAAGTAGAGTGACATTCCCAGTAGAGTGACATCCCCAGTAGAGTGACATCCCCAGTAGAGTGACATCCCCAGTAGAGTGACATCCCCAGTAGAGTGACATCCCCAGTAGAGTGACACCCCCAGTAGAGTGACATCCCAGTGAATGACATCCCCAGTAGAATGACATCCCCAGTAGAATGACATCCCAGTAGGTGACACCCCTGACACAAGTAGAGTGACACCCCCAGTAGAGTGACAACCCCAGTAGAGTGACATCCCCAGTAGAGGTGACACCCCCAGTGAGGTGACATCCCCAGTAGAGTGACATCCCCAGTGGTGACACCCCAGTGGTGACATCCCCAGTAGAGTGACACCCCAGTAGAGTGACACCCCAGTAGAGTGACACCCCCAGTGAGTGACACCCCAGTAGAATGACACCCCCAGTAGAATGACACCCCCAGTAGAATGACATCCCCAGTAGAATGACATCCCCAGTAGAATGACATCCCCAGTAGAATGACATCCCCAGTAGAATGACATCCCCAGTAGAATGACATCCCAAGTAGAGTGACACCCCCGGTAGAATGACATCCCCGGTAGAATGACACCCCCAGTAGAATGACATCCCCAGTAGAGTGACATCCCCAGTAGAGTGACACCCCCAGTAGAATGACACCCCCAGTAGAGTGACATCCCCAGTAGAATGACATCCCCAGTAGAATGACATCCCCAGTAGAGTGACATCCCCAGTAGAGTGACATCCCCAGTAGAATGACATCCCCAGTAGAATGACATCCCCAGTAGAATGACACCCCCAGTAGAGTGACACCCCCAGTAGAATGACATCCCCAGTAGAGTGACATCCCCAGTAGAGTGACATCCCAGTGAGTGACATCCCCAGTAGAGGTGACATCCCCAGTAGAGTGACACCCCCAGTAGAGTGACACCCCAGTCGAGTGACACCCCAGTGAGTGACATCCCCAGTAGAGTGACACCCCCAGAGTGACACCCCCAGTAGAGTGACACCCCCAGTGAGTGACACCCCCAGTGAAACGACATCCCCAGTAGAACGACATCCCCAGTAGAGTGACATCCCAAGTGAGAGTGACACCCCGGTGGAGTGACACCCCCAGTAGAGTGACACCACCCAGTGAGTGACATCCCGGTAGAGAGTGACATCCCGGTGAATGACATCCCCGGTAGAATGACATCCCAGGTAGAATGACACCCCCGGTAGAATGACACCCCAGTAGAATGACATCCCAGTAGAATGACATCCCCAGTAGAATGACTGAAATGACACCCCAGTGAGGTGACATCCCCAGTAGAATGACATCCCCAGTAGAGTGACACCCCCAGTAGAGTGACACCCCCAGTAGAGTGACATCCCCAGTAGAATGACATCCCCAGTAGAGTGACACCCCCAATATAGTGACATTCCCAGTAGAGTGACATCCCCAGTAGAATGACATCCCCAGTAGAATGACATCCCAAGTAGAATGACACCCCCAGTAGAATGACACCCCCAGTAGAATGACATCCCAAGTAGAATGACATCCCCAGTAGAGTGACATCCCCAGTAGAGTGACATCCCCAGTAGAGTGAGTGACATTCCCAAGTAGAGTGACATTCCCAGTAGAGTGACATTCCCAGTAGAGTGACATCCCCAGTAGAGTGACATCCCCAGTAGAGTGACATCCCCAGTAGAGTGACATCCCCAGTAGAGTGACACCCCCAGTAGAGTGACATCCCCAGTAGAATGACATCCCCAGTAGAATGACATCCCCAGTAGAATGACATCCCCAGTAGAATGACATCCCCAGTAGAGTGACACCCCCAGTAGAGTGACAACCCCAGTAGAGTGACAACCCCAGTAGAGTGACAACCCCAGTAGAGTGACATCCCCAGTAGAGTGACACCCCCAGTAGAGTGACATCCCCAGTAGAGTGACATCCCCAGTAGAGTGACACCCCCAGTAGAGTGACACCCCAGTGAGTGACATCCCCAGTGAGTGACACCCCCAGTAGAGTGACATCCCCAGTAGAGGTGACATCCCAGTAGAGTGACATCCTGAGAGTGACATCCATGATAGAGTGACATCCCCAGTAGAGTGACATCCCCAGTAGAATGACATCCCCAGTAGAATGACGCGCCCAGTATAGTGACGCTCCCAGTAGAATGACGCCCCCAGTAGAATGACGCCCCCAGTAGAGTGACGCTCCCAGTAGAATGACGCCCCCAGTAGAGTGACGTCCCCAGTAGAGTGACGTCCCCAGTAGAGTGACGTCCCCAGTAGAATGGCATCCCCAGTAGAATGACATCCCCAGTGGGTGACATCCCCAGTAGAATGACATCCCAGTGCAGAATGATGTAGAGTGACATCCCCAGTAGAGTGACACGCCCCAGTGACAAGTGGTGACATCCCCAGTAGGGTGACATCCCCAGTAGAGTGACATCCCCAGTAGAATGACACCCCCAGTAGAGTGACATCCCCAGTAGAATGACATCCCCAGTAGAGTGACATCCCCAGTAGAATGACATCCCCAGTAGAATGACATCCCCAGTAGAATGACACCCCCAGTATAGTGACATTCCCAGTAGAATGACATTCCCAGTAGAGTGACATCCCCAGTAGAATGACATCCCCAGTAGAATGACATCCCCAGTAGAATGACATCCCCAGTAGAATGACATCCCAAGTAGAATTACACCCCCAGTAGAATGACATCCCCAGTACAGTGACACCCCCAGTAGAGTGACACCCCCAGTAGAATGACATCCCAAGTAGAATGACATCCCCAGTAGAGTGACATCCCCAGTAGAGTGACATCCCCAGTAGAATGACATCCCCAGTAGAATGACACCCCCAGTGAGTGACACCCCCAGTGGGTGACATTCCCAGTAGAGTGACATCCCCAGTAGAATGACATCCCCAGTAGAATGACATCCCCAGTAGAATGACACCCCAGTAGAATGACATCCCAAGTAGAATGACATCCCAAGTGAGGTGACATCCCCAGTGAGGTGACATCCCCAGTGAGGTGACATCCCCAGTGAGTGACATCCCCAGTAGAGTGACACCCCAGTAGAGTGACACCCCAGTGGGTGACACCCCCAGTGAGTGACACCCCAGTGAGAGATGACACCCCCAGTAGAATGACATCCCCAGTAGAATGACATCCCCAGTGAGTGACATCCCCAGTGAGTGACATCCCCAGTAGAATGACATCCCCAGTAGATTGACACTCCCAGTAGAGTGACACCCCCAGTAGAGTGACACCCCAGTGAGTGACATCCCCAGTAGAGTGACACCCCAGTAGAGTGACATCCCAGTAGAGTGACATCCCCAGTGAGGTGACATCCCTGGGTGACATCCCCAGTGGGGTGACATCCCCAGTGAGTGACATCCCCAGTAGAGTGACATCCCCAGTGGGTGACACCCCAGTAGAGTGACACCCCAGTGGAGTGACACCCCCAGTGAGTGACACCCCCAGTGTGACACCCCAGTAGAGGTGACACCCCCAGTGAGAGTGACATCCCCAGTAGAGTGACACCCCCAGTAGAATGACACCCCAGTAGAGTGACACCCCCAGTGAGTGACATCCCCAGTGGGTGACATCCCCAGTAGAGTGACATCCCAGTAGAGTGACATCCCAGTGGGTGACATCCCCAGTGGGTGACATCCCAGTGAGAGGTGACATCCCCAGTAGAGTGACACCCCCAATAGAGTGACATCCCCAGTGATGACATCCCAGTAGAATGACATCTGTAGAGTGACATCCCCAGTAGAGTGACACCCCAGTGAGTGACACCCCCAGTGAGTGACACCCCAGTGAGCACCCCCAGTGAGTGACACCCCCAGTGGGTGACACCCCAGTAGAGTGACACCCCAGTGGGTGACACCCCAGTGGAGTGACACCCCAGTAGAGTGACACCCCAGTGAGTGACACCCCAGTGAGGTGACACCCCCAGTGAGTGACACCCCAGTGAGTGACACCCCCAGTGAGTGACATCCCCAGTAGAGGTGACACCCCAGTAGGTGACACCCCAGTGAGTGACACCCCAGTGAGGTGACATCCCCAGTAGAATGACATCCCAGTAGTGACATCCCCAGTAGGTGACATCCCCAGTGAGGTGACATCCCAAGTAGAGTGACACCCCGGTGAGGTGAGAATGACACCCCCAGTAGAATGACATCCCCAGTGAATGACATCCCCAGTAGAGTGACATCCCCAGTAGAATGACATCCCCAGTAGAATTGACATCCCCAGTAGTGACATCCCAGTAGAGTGACATCCCCAGTAGAATGACATCCCCAGTAGAATGACATCCCTGGTGACCCCAGTGTGACATCCCAAGTGAAGTGACATCCCCAGTGAGTGACATCCCCAGTGAGGTGACATCCCCAGTAGAATGACATCCCCAGTGAGGTGACACCCCCAGTGAGGTGACACCCCAGTGGAGTGACACCCCAGTGAGTGACATCCCCAGTAGGTGACACCCCCAGTGGGTGACACCCCCAGTGAGTGACACCCCCAGTGAGTGACACCCCAGTAGGTGACATCCCCAGTAGAGTGACATCCCCAGTGGGTGACATCCCCAGTGAGACATCCCCAGTGAGTGACACCCCAGTAGAGTGACACCCCAGTGAATGACATCCCAGTAGAGTGACATCCCAGTGGGTGACATCCCAGTGAATGACATCCCAGTAGAATGACACCCCAGTGGGGTGACACCCAGTAGAGTGACACCCCAGTAGAATGACATCTGAGTGAGTGACACCCCCAGTAGAATGACACCCCAGTAGAATGACATCCCCAGTAGAGTGACACCCCAGTAGAGTGACACCCCAGTGGGTGACACCCCCAGTAGAGTGACATCCCCAGTAGAATGACATCCCCAGTAGAATGACATCCCCAGTGAGTGACACCCCCAGTGAGAGTGACATCCCCAGTAGAGTGACATCCCAGTAGAATTGACATCCCCAGTGAAGTGACATCCCCAGTAGAGTGACATCCCCAGTGAGAGTGACATCCCCAGTAGAGTGACACCCCCAGTAGAGGTGACATCCCCAGTGGGGTGACATCCCCAGTGGGTGACACCCCAGTGGAGTGACATCCCAGTGAGGTGACATCCCCAGTGAGTGTAGAGTGACATCCCCAGTGAGAGTGACATCCCCAGTAGAGTGACATCCCCAGTGAGTGACACCCCCAGTAGAGTGACATCCCCAGTAGAATGACATCCCCAGTGGAGTGACACCCCCAGTGGAGTGACACCCCCAGTGGAGTGACACCCCCAGTGGAGTGACATCCCCAGTGGAGTGACATCCCCAGTGGAGTGACATCCCCAGTGGAGTGACATCCCCAGTGGAGTGACACCCCCAGTAGAATTACATCCCAAGTAGAATGACATCCCCAGTAGAATGACATCCCCAGTAGAATGACACCCCCAGTATAGTGACATTCCCAGTAGAATGACATTCCCAGTAGAGTGACATCCCCAGTGGGTGACATCCCCAGTAGAATGACATCCCCAGTAGAATGACATCCCAAGTGAGATCCCCAGTAGAATGACATCCCGGTGAGTGACACCCCAGTGGAATGACACCCCCCAGTGAATGACACCCCAGTAGAATGACACCCCCAGTAGAATGACATCCCCAGGGTGACATCCCCAGTGAGTGACATCCCCAGTGGAATGACATCCCCAGTAGGTGACACCCCCAGTAGAGTGACACCCCAGTAGAGTGACACCCCAGTGAGGTGACATCCCCAGTGAGGTGACACCCCCAGTAGAGTGACACCCCAGTAGAATGACACCCCCAGTGAATGACATCCCAGTGAGAATGACATCCCCAGTAGAATGACATCCCCAGTAGGTGACATCCCCAGTAGAATGACATCCCCAGTGGGTGACATCCCCAGTAGAATGACATCCCAAGTAGAGTGACACCCCAGTAGAATGACATCCCCAGTAGAATGACACCCCAGTGAGTGACATCCCCAGTAGAATGACATCCCCAGTAGAGTGACACCCCAGTAGAATGACACCCCAGTAGAGTGACATCCCCAGTGGGGACATCCCCAGTGGGTGACATCCCCAGTAGAGTGACATCCCAGTGAGGTGACATCCCCAGTGAATGACATCCCCAGTAGAATGACATCCCCAGTAGAATGACACCCCAGTAGAATGACACCCCCAGTGAGAATGACATCCCCAGTAGAGTGACATCCCCAGTAGAGTGACATCCCCAGTAGAGTGACATCCCCAGTAGTGACATCCCCAGTGAGGTGACATCCCCAGTGAGGTGACACCCCAGTGAGTGACACCCCAGTAGAGTGACACCCCAGTGAGTGACATCCCCAGTGAGTGACACCCCAGTAGAGTGACACCCCAGTGGGTGACACCCCAGTGAAACGACACCCCCAGTGGTGACCTCCCCCAGTAGAGTGACATCCCCCAGTAGAGTGACATCACCCAGTAGAGTGACATCCCCCAGTAGAGTGACACCCCCCGGTAGAGTGACACCCCCCGGTAGAGTGACACGCCCCGGTAGAGTGACACCACCCAGTGGGTAATGACATCCCGGTGAGTGACATCCCGGTGAATGACATCCCAGTGGCAGTAGAATGACCCAGGTGAGTGACACCCCCAGTAGATTGACATCCCCAGTAGAATGACATCCCCAGTAGAATGACACCCCCAATAGAGTGACATCCCCAGTGAGTGACACCCCAGTGAATGACATCCCCAGTGAGGTGACATCCCCAGTGGAGTGACACCCCCAGTATAGTGACATTCCCAGTAGAGTGACATCCCCAGTAGAGTGACATCCCCAGTAGAATGACATCCCAAGTAGGTGACACCCCAGTGGTGACATCCCCAGTGAATGACATCCCCAGTAGAATGACATCCCCAGTGAGGTGACATCCCCAGTAGAGTGACATCCCCAGTAGGTGACATTCCCAAGTGAGTGACATTCCCCAGTGAGTGACATTCCCAGTAGAGTGACATCCCCAGTGAGAGTGACATCCCCAGTGAGGTGACATCCCCAGTAGGTGACATCCCCAGTGAGTGACACCCCAGTGGGTGACACCCCAGTAGAGTGACATCCCCAGTAGAATGACATCCCCAGTAGAATGACATCTGACACCCCCAGTGGAGTGACACCCCAGTAGGTGACACCCCAGTGAGTGACATCCCCAGTGAGTGACATCACCAGTAGAGTGACACCCCCAGTGAGAGTGACATCCCCAGTAGAGTGACACCCCAGTGAGAGTGACACCCCCAGTGAGTGACACCCCAGTAGGTGACACCCCCAGTGAGAGTGACACCCCAGTAGAGTGACATCCCCAGTAGAGTGACATCCCCAGTGGAGTGACATCCCCAGTGAGGTGACATCCCCAGTGAGATGGCCCCAGTAGAATGGCCAGCAGAGTGACATCCCAGTGGAATGACGCCCCAGTGAGGTGGCACCCCCAGTAGAGGTGACGGCTCCCAGTGAGATGACCCCAGTGAGTGACATCCCCAGTAGGTGACATCCCCAGTGACGTCCCCAGTAGAATGACGTCCCCAGGAGTGACATCCCCAGTGACGTCCCCAGTGAGTGACATCCCCAGTAGAGTGACACCCCCAGTGAGTGACACCCCAGTAGTGACACCCAGTGAGAGTGACACCCCCAGTGAGTGACATCCCCAGTAGAGTGACACCCCAGTGAGTGACATCCCCAGTGAGTGACCCCAGTAGGTGACATCCCCAGTAGAATGACATCCCAGTAGAGTGACATCTGAGTGGAATGACACCCCAGTAGTGAGGTGACACTCCCAGATGACATCCCCAGTGGGTGACATCCCCAGTAGAGTGACATCCCCAGTAGAGTGACATCCCCAGTAGAATGACATCCCCAGTAGAATGACATCCCCAGTAGAGTGACACCCCAGTGAAGTGACATCCCCAGTAGAGTGACACCCCAGTGGTGACACCCCCAGTAGAGTGACATCCCAAGTAGAATGACATCCCCAGTGAGTGACACCCCCAGTGAGTGACACCCCCAGTGAGGTGACACCCCCAGTGGGTGACACACCCCAGTAGAGTGACATCCCCAGTAGAGTGACACCCCAGTGAGTGACATCCCAGAGTGACACCCCAGTAGAGTGACACCCCAGTAGAGTGACACCCCAGTAGAGTGACACCCCAGTAGAGTGACACCCCAGTAGAGTGACATCCGCAGTAGAGTGACATCCGCAGTAGAGTGACATCCCCAGTAGAGTGACATCCCCAGTAGAGTGACATCCCCAGTAGAGTGACATCCCCAGTAGAATGACGCGCCCAGTATAGTGACGCTCCCAGTAGAATGACGCCCCCAGTAGAATGACGCCCCCAGTAGAGTGACGCTCCCAGTAGAATGACGCCCCCAGTAGAGTGACGTCCCCAGTAGAGTGACGTCCCCAGTAGAGTGACGTCCCCAGTAGAATGACGTCCCCAGGAGAATGACGTCCCCAGTAGAATGACGTCCCCAGTAGAATGACGTCCCCAGTAGAATGACGTCCCCAGTAGAATGACGTCCCCAGTAGAATGACGTCCCCAGTAGAATGACACGCCCAATATAGTGACACGCCCAGTAGAGTGACACCCCCAGTAGAGTGACATCCCCAGTAGAGTGACACCCCCAGTAGAGTGACATCCCCAGTAGAATGACATCCCCAGTAGAGTGACATCCCCAGTAGAATGACATCCCCAGTAGAATGACATCCCCAGTAGAATGACACCCCCAGTATAGTGACATTCCCAGTAGAATGACATTCCCAGTAGAGTGACATCCCCAGTAGAATGACATCCCCAGTAGAATGACATCCCCAGTAGAATGACATCCCCAGTAGAATGACATCCCCAGTAGAATGACATCCCAGTAGGTGACACCCCCAGTGGGTGACACCCCAGTAGAGTGACATCCCAAGTAGAATGACATCCCCAGTGAGTGACATCCCAGTAGAGTGACATCCCCAGTAGAATGACATCCCCAGTGAGTGACACCCCAGTAGAGTGACACCCCCAGTGAGTGACATCCCCAGTGAGTGACATCCCCAGTAGAATGACACCCCAGTGAGAGTGACATCCCCAGTAGAGTGACACCCCAGTGAGTGACACCCCCAGTGGGTAGAGTGACATCCCCAGTAGAGTGACATCCCCAGTAGAGTGACATCCCCAGTGAGTGACATCCCCAGTGAGAGTGACATCCCCAGTAGAGTGACATCCCCAGTAGAGTGACATCCCCAGTAGAGTGACATCCCCAGTGAGTGACACCCCAGTAGAGTGACATCCCCAGTGAGTGACATCCCCAGTGACATCCCAGTGGGTGACATCCCCAGTGAGTGACACCCCCAGTGAGTGACACCCCCAGTGAGTGACACCCCCAGTAGAGTGACACCCCAGTGAGTGACACCCCCAGTAGAGGTGACACCCCAGTAGAGTGACACCCCCCAGTGAGTGACACCCCCAGTGAGAGTGACACCCCAGTGGAGTGACACCCCAGTAGGTGACATCCCAAGTGGGTGACACCCCAGTAGAGTGACACCCCAGTGAGTGACATCCCAGTAGAATGACATCCCCAGTGGAGTGACATCCCCAGTGGTGACACCCCAGTAGAGTGACATCCCCAGTGAGGTGACATCCCAGTAGAGTGACATCCCAGTAGAGTGACATCCCCAGTGAGTGACATCCCCAGTAGGTGACATCCCCAGTGAGTGACACCCCCAGTGAGTGACATCCCCAGTAGGTGACATCCCAGTGAGGTGACATCCCCAGTAGAGTGACATCCCCAGTGAGTGACATCCCCAGTGAGGTGACATCCCCAGTGGGTGACACCCCCAGTGAGAGTGACATCCCCAGTAGAGTGACATCCCCAGTAGAGTGACACCCCAGTGAGTGACACCCCAGTAGAGTGACACCCCCAGTAGAGTGACATCCCAGTAGAGTGACATCCCCAGTAGAGTGACATCCCCAGTGAGGTGACATCCCCAGTGAGTGACATCCCCAGTGAGTGACACCCCCAGTGAGAGTGACACCCCAGTGGAGTGACATCCCAGTAGAGTGACACCCCCAGTAGGTGACACCCCAGTGAGGTGACACCCCAGTGAGTGAGTGACACCCCCAGTGAGTGACATCCCCAGTGAGTGACACCCCAGTGAGGTGACACCCCAGTAGAGTGACATCCCCAGTGAGTGACATCCCCAGTGAGTGACATCCCCAGTGAGGTGACATCCCCAGTGAGAGGTGACATCCCAGTGAGGTGACATCCCAGTAGAGTGACATCCCCAGTGGGTGACATCCCCAGTGAGGTGACATCCCCAGTGAGGTGACATCCCAGTAGAGTGACATCCCCAGTGAGTGACATCCCCAGTGAGTGACATCCCCAGTGGGTGACAACCCCTGTGGAGTGACATCCCCAGAGGAATGACATCCCCAGTGGAATGACACCCCCAGTGGAGTGACACCCCCAGTGGAGTGACACCCCCAGTGGAGTGACACCCCCAGTGGAGTGACACCCCCAGTGGAGTGACACCCCCAGTGGAGTGACACCCCCAGTGGAGTGACACCCCCAGTGGAGTGACACCCCCAGTGGAGTGACACCCCCAGTGGAGTGACATCCCCAGTGAGGTGACATCCCCCAGTAGAGTGACACCCCCAGTGAGTGACACCCCAGTGAGAATGACATCCCCAGTAGGAATGACATCCCCAGTAGAGTGACATCCCCAGTGAGAATGACATCCCAGTGAGTGACACCCCAGTGAGTGACATCCCCAGTAGAGTGTGACATCCCCAGGTGAATGACATCCCCAGTGAGTGACATCCCAGTGAGTGACACCCCAGTAGAGTGACATCCCCAGTGAGTGACATCCCCAGTAAGTGACATCCCCAGTAGAAGTGACATCCCCAGTGAGTGACATCCCCAGTAGGTGACATCCCCAGTGAGTGACATCCCAGTGAGTGACATCCCCAGTGAGTGACATCCCCAGTAGAGTGACATCCCCAGTAGAGGTGACATCCCCAGTAGAGTGACATCCCCAGTAGAGTGACATCCCCAGTAGGTGACATCCCCAGTGAGGGTGACATCCCCAGTAGAGTGACACCCCAGTAGAGTGACACCCCAGTGAGTGACACCCCCAGTGGGTGACACCCCAGTAGGTGACACCCCAGTGAGGTGACACCCCAGTGAGAGTGACACCCCAGTGAGTGACACCCCAGTGAGTGACATCCCCAGTGAGGTGACATCCCAGGTGAGTGACACCCCAGTGGGTGACATCCCCAGTAGAGTGACATCCCAGTGGTGACATCCCCAGTGAGTGACAGAGTGACACCCCAGGTGAGTGACATCCCAGTGAGGTGACATCCCGGTAGAGTGACATCCCCAGTAGAGTGACACCCCCAGTGAGAGTGACACCCCAGTGAGTGACATCCCCAGTGGGTGACATCCCCAGTGAGGTGACATCCCCAGTAGGTGACACCCCCAGTGAGTGACACCCCAGTGAGTGACATCCCCAGTAGAGTGACATCCCCAGTGAAGTGACACCCCCAGTATAGTGACATCCCCAGTAGAGTGACATCCCCAGTGAGTGACATCCCCAGTAGGTGACATCCCCAGTGAGTGACACCCCCAGTGAATGACACCCCCAGTAGAGTGACATCCCAAGTAGAGTGACATCCCCAGTGAGGTGACATCCCCAGTAGAGTGACACCCCAGTGAGTGACATTCCCAGTGAGTGACATCCCCAGTGAGAGTGACATCCCCAGTAGAGTGACATCCCCAGTAGAGTGACATCCCCAGTAGGTGACATCCCCAGTAGAGTGACACCCCCAGTGAGGTGACATCCCCAGTGAGTGACATCCCAGTAGAGTGACATCCCCAGTGAGTGACATCCCCAGTGAGTGACACCCCAGTAGGTGACACCCCAGTAGAGTGACATCCCCAGTGAGAGTGACACCCCCAGTAGAGTGACACCCCAGTGAGTGACATCCCCAGTAGAGTGACACCCCCAGTAGAGTGACACCCCCCGGTAGAGTGACACCCCAGTAGAGTGACACCCCAGTGAGAGTGACATCCCTGATGAGTGACATCCAGTAGAGGTGACATCCCAGTGAGGTGACATCCCCAGTAGAGTGACATCCCCAGTAGGTGACATCCCCAGTGAGTGACATCCCCAGTAGAGTGACACGCCCAGTAGAGTGACACTCCCAGTGAGAGTGACATCCCCAGTAGAGTGACATCCCCAGTAGAGTGACACCCCAGTAGGTGACACCCCAGTGAGTGACATCCCCAGTAGTGACATCCCCAGTAGAGTGACATCCCCAGTAGAGTGACATCCCCAGTGAGTGACATCCCAGTGAGTGACACCCCCAGTAGAGTGACATCCCCCAGTAGAGTGACACCCCGGTGAGTGACACCCCCAGTAGGTGACACCCCAGTGAGAGTGACATCCCCAGTAGAGTGACATCCCCAGTAGAGTGACATCCTGATGAGAGTGACATCCCCAGTGAGGTGACATCCCCAGTGAGTGACATCCCCAGTAGAGTGACACCCCCAGTGGGTGACACCCCAGTGGTGACACTCCCAGTGAGTGACACCCCAGTGAGTGACACCCCCAGTGAGTGACATCCCCAGTAGAGTGACACCCCCAGTAGAGTGACCCCAGTGAGGTGACATCCCCAGTAGTGACATCCCCAGTAGTGACATCCCAAGTAGAGTGACACCCCAGTAGTGACATCCCCAGTACAGTGACATCCCCAGTGGAGTGACATCCCAGTGAGGTGACATCCCCAGAGTGACATCCCCAGTAGGTGACATCCCCAGTAGAGGTGACACCCCAGTGAGTGACACCCCCAGTAGAGTGACATTCCCAGTAGAATGACATCCCCAGTAGAGTGACATCCCCAGTGAGTGACATCCCCAGTAGAGTGACACCCCAGTAGAGTGACATCCCAGTGAGTGACATCCCCAGTGAGGTGACATCCCAGTGAGTGACATCCCCAGTGGGTGACATCCCCAGTGAGTGACATCCCAGTGAGTGACATCCCCAGTAGAGTGACATCCCCAGTGAGGTGACATCCCCAGTGAGGTGACATCCCCAGTAGAGTGACACCCAGTGGGTGACACCCCAGTGGAGTGACAGTGAGAGTGACACCCCCAGTGAGAGTGACACCCCAGTGAGGTGACACCCCCAGTGGGTGACACCCCCAGTAGAGTGACATCCCCAGTAGAATGACATCCCCAGTGAGGTGACATCCCCAGTGAGTGACATCCCCAGTAGAATGACATCCCAGTAGGTGACATCCCCAGTAGAATGACATCCCCAGTAGAGTGACATCCCCAGTAGTGACATCCCAGTGGAGTGACACCCCCAGTGGAGTGACACCCCCAGTGGAGTGACACCCCCAGTGGAGTGACACCCCCAGTGGAGTGACACCCCCAGTGGAGTGACATCCCCAGTGGAGTGACATCCCCAGTGGAGTGACATCCCCAGTGGAGTGACATCCCCAGTGGAGTGACACCCCAGTAGAGTGACACCCCAGTGAGTGACACCCCAGTGAGGTGACACCCCCAGTGAGAGTGACACCCCAGTGAGGTGACACCCCCAGTGAGTGACACCCCAGTGAGTGACACCCCCAGTGAGTGACACCCCAGTGAGTGACACCCCCAGTGAGGTGACATCCCAGTAGAATGACACCCCCAGTGGGTGACACCCCCAGTGAGTGACACCCCAGTAGAGGTGACATCCCCAGTAGAGTGACATCCCCAGTAGAGGTGACATCCCCAGTGGAGTGACATCCCCAGTAGGTGACATCCCCAGTGAGTGACATCCCCAGTGAGGTGACATCCCCAGTGGTGACATCCCCAGTGGGTGACATCCCCAGTAGAGGTGACACCCCCAGTGAGTGACACCCCCAGTAGGTGACACCCCCAGTGGAGTGACACCCCCAGTGGAGTGACACCCCCAGTGGAGTGACACCCCCAGTGGAGTGACAGCCCCAGGGGAGTGACACCCCCAGTGGAGTGACAGCCCCAGTGGGTGACACCCCAGTGAGGTGACACCCCAGTGAGGTGACACCCCAGTGAGGTGACACCCCAGTAGGTGACACCCCCAGTGAGGTGACATCCCCAGTAGGGTGACATCCCCAGTAGGGTGACATCCCCAGTGGGGTGACATCCCCAGTGGGGTGACACCCCAGTGGAGTGACACCCCAGTGAGGTGACACCCCAGTGGTGACACTGAGTGAGTGACACCCCCAGTAGGGTGACACCCCAGTGAGGTGACACCCCAGTGAGGGTGACACCCCAGTAGGTGACACCCCAGTGGGTGACACCCCCAGTGGGTGACATCCCCAGTGAGTGACACCCCCAGTGGGGTGACACCCCAGTGGAGTGACATCCCCAGTGGGGTGACACCCCCAGTGAGGTGACACCCCAGTGAGTGACATCCCAGTGAGGTGGCACCCCAGTGAGTGACACCCCAGTGAGTGACATCCCCAGTAGGTGACATCCCCAGTGGGGTGGCACCCCCAGTGAGTGGCACCCCAGTGAGTGACACCCCAGTGAGTGACCCCCCAGTAGGTGGCACCCCAGTGAGTGACATCCCCAGTGAGGTGACACCCCAGTGAGTGACACCCCAGTAGAGTGGCACCCCAGTGAGTGGCACCCCCAGTAGGGTGGCACCCCAGTAGGGTGGCACCCCCAGTAGGGTGGCACCCCCAGTAGGGTGGCACCCCCAGTAGGGTGGCACCCCCAGTAGGGTGGCACCCCCAGTAGGGTGGCACCCCCAGTAGGGTGGCACCCCCAGTAGAGTGACACCCCAGTGAGGTGACACCCCCAGTGAGTGACACCCCAGTGGAGTGACACCCCAGTAGTGACATCCCCAGTAGGTGACACCCCAGTAGAGTGACACCCCAGTGAGAGTGACATCCCCAGTGAGGTGACATCCCCCAGTAGAGTGACATCCCCCAGTGAGGTGACATCCCCAGTAGAGTGACAACCCCAGTGAGTGACATCCCCAGTGAGGTGACATCCCCAGTAGGGTGACATCCCCAGTGGTGACATCCCCAGTGAGTGACATCCCCAGTAGGTGACATCCCAGTGAGGTGACATCCCCAGTAGAGTGACATCCCCAGTAGAGTGACATCCCCAGTAGAGTGACATCCCCAGTAGAGTGACACCTCCCAGTAGAGTGACATCCCCCAGTAGAGTGACATCCCCCAGTAGAGTGACAACCCCCAGTAGAGTGACAACCCCCAGTAGAATGACACTTCCAGTAGAGTGACATCCCCAGTAGAGTGACACCCCCAGTACAGTGACACCCCCAGTAGAGTGACATCCCCAGTAGAGTGACAACCCCCAGTAGAGTGACAACCCCCAGTAGAGAAACACAAGCGAGATCCAACGTTTTAACACTTTTAACCTCGTGTGTAACGTGACTGTTATTGTGGGTTCGAATCCTGGCCGTGACACTTGTGTCCTTGAGCAAGACACTTGTGTCCTTGAGCAAGACACTTAACCATAATTGCTTCTCTCCACCCAAGGGTTAAATGGGTACCTGTGAGGGCAGAGTTGGTTGGTTAGCCCTATATGCGCTGTAATGGCAGCAATTGAGCTGTATACTCCCCAGGGAGCTGAGATGGTTTCAGGAATGATTTATGAGCCTTATGAGCAGGGGTAATAATATAATGCGCCTTGAGCACCACTCAGTTGGTGGATACGTGCGCTATATAAGTCCACACATTATTATTATTAGTTTGTGCGCCATGTTTTTTTTGGGGGGGTTGGATTTTTTGTTGTAATTTTTTTTGTGTAGAAGGACACTTCAATTACCTTTTTGGGGCTTCTCTCTGTGTGTTTGTTTCTTGTTTCTTTGGTGTGATATGGAGGCTCCCATCTTGCTTCTGACAAGCATGTGGTCTGAATACCATACTGTACCTCGCATGGCACGAGTATGACAAGCCTGTGGTCTGAATAGCATGCTGTACCTCGCATGGCAAGAGTATGACAAACCTGTGGTCTGAATAGCATACTGTACCTCGCATGACAAACCTGTGGTCTGAATAGCACACTGTACCTCGCATGGCAAGAGTATGACAAGCCTGTTGTCTGAATAGCATACTGTACCTCGCATGGCACGAGTATATATGACAAACATGTGGTCTGAATAGCATACTGTACCTCGCATGACACGAGTATGACAGACCTGTGGTCTGAATAGCATACTGTACCTCGCATGACACGATTATGACAAACCTGTGGTCTGAATAGCACACTGTACCTCGCATGGCACGAGTATGACAAACATGTGGTCTGAATAGCATAGGCTTGGGCGGTTCCACAATTTCTGGAACCGGTTCGGTTAAAAAAAAAAGACTCGGTTCCGAGTCGGAACCGGTTCCAAGAGATTCAAAGAAAAACATAAGGATTACAGAAAATAATAAAACATAGGCCCTACGGTCTATTCAAACTTCGTTGTGTCCCTAATACGAAATGAAGGAGTTTCAATTTTCAACCGCAAATGCAGTGATGATAATGTTGTTTAATTTAAAATATGTTTCAGAGACTTTAAAGAAACTTTTTGGAAACGTTAAGCTAAGTTAGATATTTGTTTCCATTATCCTACCGTTAGCAAACAACGTTACAAGCCGTGTGAGTACATGCCATGGCTTTGCATGCACATGCTTCAGGGGTTGGAGCAATTATACCACCCCCTATGCACAAGGTACTGTACTACCGTCCATGCCTATTGAAATTACATTAAGAACACTAGCAACATGACTAACTTCATCACAAGATTATCCGTATTACGGGGCCACCTTGATCATTCCACTTCACAAGACACGTGCTGTCAACATTTTTAACAACATTTCCATTCCATAACCAAAGTATCCATGTTATGGGGCCAATTTATAAACAGGGGTTGGAGCAATTAAGCAATTGCACCACCCCCTACAAGGTACCGTACTACCGTCCATGTCGTTTTGCCGTATTGAAAGTACACAAAGAACACAAGCAGCATGACTGTTAACTTCGTCACAAGTTTATCCATATTACGGGGCCCCCTTGATCACTCCACTTCTCAAGACACGTGCTGTCAACATTTTGTAACAACATCTCCATTATAACCAAAGTATCCATGTTATGGGGCCACTTTACAAACAACTCAGTGACGCACAATGATACTACTAACGCACAACAGACATTGCGGTTTGCTTCAGTTGTATGTGCGGTGCCTTCGTAAGTTTGCCGTAGTCTAGAGTTACATTTTGTCGGTCACTCATCAAAGAGAATCGGGTATTTTGACTGGAGCTGGTTCTCGGCTCTAGAGTTGGAGCTCAGAAAACTGCGTATTTCAATTGGAGCCGGGTTAGTTCTCAGAGTCGGGTATTTTGCTGGAGCCGGCTCTGACTGGGACTCGGCTCCCAGCCGGCCTGGGACTCGGCTCTGGGAACCGGGTATTTGAAGGACTCGGTTCCGGAACCGACTCTTGCGAGTACCCGGTTCTTTAAAAGAGTGGAACCGCGGTTCCGATTCTTAATTTGGAATCGGGTAGAACCGGGTACCCGCTGGAACCGCCCAAGCCTAGAATAGCATACTGTACCTCGCATGGCACGAGTATGACAAACCTGTGGTCTGAATAGCACACTGTACCTCACATGGCACGAGTATGACAAACATGTGGTCTGAATAGCATACTGTACCTCGCATGACACGAGTATGACAAGCCTGTGGTCTGAATAGCATACTGTACCTCGCATGGCAAGAGTATGACAAGCCTGTGGTCTGAATAGCATACTGTACCTCGCATGACACGAGTATGACAAACCTGTGGTCTGAATAGCATACTGTACCTCACATGGCATGAGTATGACAAACCTGTGGTCTGAATAGCATACTGCACCTCGCATGGCACGAGTATGACGTGGTATATACTGGGGGTGAAAGGCCTTAATTCTCTGGAAATATCAATATTATCAATAAGCAAAGCCAGAAATAAATGGAGGCAAAAACAAGATGTCAAATTAAAACATGAAAAAGTATTTTTGTAATGGTACTTTTATATGTGAACAACCATGCAAATGCATAAATTTACCTGTAATGCATTTGTCATGATTAAGCCTATCATCCCATGTGCGATAATTATGCTATTATAAGCGTAGCCTTAGCGTGCGCACATTGCAAAGTGCAGCGTGTTGAAACTGACACAATGCCGCGTAATGAGAATGTTTTTGATATTGTTTTGATATGGAAAATAAAGATACATGATTCATTCTTCGGTTGGGGTCTGACTGAGGAGGAGACACACACACATATCTATGCTGTAATGCTTTTATGAATCAATAAATGTTGAATCTATTTGATATTTATAATCAACTGGAAGTCTCTTGAAGTAATACTTCTTGTGAATGTTTGTATCCTCTCCGGACGACATCACGACGAATCCGTTTATCCTCTCCGGACGGCATCACGACGAATCCGTTTACTTGCAACTTTCAAGACAAAGTAAAGCAAGTGAACAAGTCAAACATTTCCACGTCTCCGCAAGCTTACCTCTTAGAAACCCCGACTAAAGGAACACAACAGCATTCAATAAAGTTTTTTATAACAAATGAAGTAGGATGTACAAAAATGCGGTCAACTACTCGCGATTAATCAAGTATTCACATGTAAACGTTGTGCTGATACTCAAGTAGTGTATTTCACTAATCACCCAGCACTTTGTTTTACCATATCCAGGTACATACATGTACATGTTGTAAAAATATGAGAAAAAATAACACATTTTCATTATATATTTTCATGCAGACATACGGAACTAAGATTGATGACCTCATGACCTCACCAGAGTTCAGTGATAAAGAAGATCCATGATGACTGATGAGATACCAGAAACATCTTTAACCAGCCGAGGTCATCCTCACCACCATTCTGATTGACCTCTTGACCTCAGCAGAAGTCCGCACATACATGTAGATGACGAAGAGCCATGGAGAGATCAAGAATCAGCCTCAACTTACAGAAATAAGCTCAGGATGATCTAATGAATGGTAAGTCAAGTTAAAAAATTGTTTGATGTTTAAAACCAAGATTTACTGAAGCTTGATTTAAACCTGTGACCTCTGGATAAATGTACCAGTGCTCTACAAACAGAGCTGACAATCCTAGCTGGTCAGATGGCTTATGCTGAAATTCCCCCCCCCCCCTCCCCCCAACAAAAAAAAGGGAAAAAAATAAGAAAGAATTTCCTTACTTCAGTGTTCCCTGCAACACCAATCCGGCCTGTCAATCAAACATAAGGTTATACCAGAAGTCTATCAACTACATTAAATATGCCAGCCTGCTATAACATATTCCATGGCATTGTACTCCAAATGCACACACATACACAACAAGCATGGTTACAAGTTCTGCTACCCTGTCTGGTCTGTCATAGGGCATCATCACAGGGTTAGGCGCTTGATGCCGGAAGCTACATGTAGTTCCTAGACACAATATTAAACTAGACTAGGGTTGGGACGTTTACATCTTTACAAGTGTGCACAAAAGAAAATCACTAAATGTTATCAAATTCATGAAGCATGTAAAGGAATTAAACCCTACATTAAACCCTGGTATACATGCAGTCTCCAAAATGCTACAAAAACTTGTGTCTGCTAAATACACAATGCTTTTTCTATGCATGCCTTAAAATATTGCATACTGTACACAAGAGTGGTACATGGATACCCCAAAATGCACCTGGGACAAAAACCAAGTGTTCTGACCTTCACACAAACCGAGTGTGCCACATGGTATTTTGTGGATAACTCCTGTTATATGTACAGTGTATTTTGTTATTATTTCCCAAGTTACTGCACTGGTTTATTTCAAGTTAACCTTGCAATGAAACAAAGCAGGTGGCTGCTTCAGTTTACCTCATCTCTCTGAAGTGCCTTAGGGAATGCCATTAATCTTCAGATAAGAAAGTGTGTGCCTCAAAATGTCACGGTTGTGACATTTTGAAGTATGGGTCGACTTTGTTAAGAACAACACTGATAATAGGAGGGTTAAAAAAATGGAACCTTCGAAGTGCGACCAGAGGACCTGCTATTAATTATATCACAATTCCCAAAAAACTCAATTGATAATTATTATTATTTTTTTTAAATTTAAATACAAGCAGATATTTCGGAGGATGTTTCGTGCCAAGCCTTGATTGGTTGTGGGCCTAAATGTCATTGGTACCTACATGGGAATTTCCAAATATCACAGAACATTTTTTGTGCAGTGAGCACTGTGTACTTGTTGTTTCTTTGAATGAATGGCCAAGGTGTCAAATAGGCTCGGGCAGTTTTCAAGTTTTGGCTAGCAGGTTTTTTAAGAGAGAAACAATTAAATGTCCTTATACAACATATTCTTTCAACATATAATCAGTGGGCAAAACAAAACTAGATTATTTATTCCACTATTGCGTATTAATTTGTATGAATAAGATTTTTCTATATTTTTTTTCTGAAACATAAATCAGGGATGATTTTATAAAACTGCAGTTTCATTTTTGGCAGTATTTGAAGAAACAGCAAACAATATGCCCATTTAGGCCCATATCCGATCAAAGCCTGATACAAAACATCCTTTAAAATTTCTGATTGTAGTAACATTTAAAAAAAATGTTATCAACTTCCTGGGAATCTTGATATAATAATAGCAGACCCACTGGTCGCACTTCACAAGAAACACAGGACCCAAGGTTAAACAATAGGGCACTCCCATATGCTCTGGCATTCCTGAGCTGGACTGATCTACATCCTGCTCGGGGATTTGAGGGGCAGGGTGAACTAACTAAATATGACGGGGAGGGAAATAATGTATTAGAGGGGCAATTTTATTACAATATTTACAGCCAGTCTTGGACCATGGGACAGAGACTTACATGTATAGTGTGACACTCATAATCATATGTCTAGTCATGACATAAGTTAAGGCTGTTGCAGGTGGGACTTTTTGGGAGCTTAAATTCGATTTGATTGGCAAATTATCAAGTGTACACAGGGTATATCAACTATATGGGACGATATAGTATAGATTCCTGCCAACCATTAATAACAATTTTTTTTGTTATTACTTACACGTGTTCGATCCTTACTGCTTCAGTGCTTGTGATCGATTGTAAACATCGCGGCAGCGCCACCATTTGCGGAAGAGAATAATTCGACGGCTGTTTCAATTTATTTATTTTTTTATGTATTTATTTATTTTTTAATGTTATATCTTCGTGAAAATTTTGCAATAACATGTACACTTCCCTACAGGCTTAGGGACAATTACGGCTCCTTTAACTGGTTTTTACTAAAAATGTATTTCAGTTTGCCATTTTATTTAAGTAACTTTTTGGCAGTTACATTAACAGCCGTCTGGCCAGAAATAATAGTCCAAAATGACCGCTTGGTGGCGCTATGCGATTCAGGTGCAGTTTTTGTATGTGTATACATGGAGTGGGCATGGTGAGTCATGTAACTTTTAACCGCCACTTATTCTATCCAAATATGACAAATTTCATAGATTTTCCTTTAAAAGATGATAGAGGATTCACTTAAGCAGAGGAAAATGTAGTCAAGTGAGGATTGTAAACGATATTTTGGGAGATTTTGAGCAATGAATGTAGCCTACTGTACATGCACATCCAAAACACTATGTATGTCAATGAGCTGTTGACTGTTGTGTTGGCCATTTTGTCGTCTGCTAAAAAACTCATGCAATAGACAATAGACATTGTGCACAAGTGGCGGTTGGGTTCGACATTCTTTCCGTTCAGTTAACAGAATGAGGTGTTACTTTTACTTACATGTAGCAATAGCACTATTCTTAGCAGACGACAAAATGTGTCGGTACCGAGTGATGTAACGTTATTCAAATTCATTGCTAAAAAAAAAGGTTTTCAAACCACAATTGACTACAGTTTCCTCTTCTTTTATTTTTGGTTTCTCTATCATAAATATGCAGGAAACTTGATATTTGTTATAGTTTGTAGAAAACTTCAATCTCATTAATTCTGAATGTGTTAAAGGGACAGTATCATCACGATCATATCCGACTTTCAACAGGGCATGGAATTGGTGTCCTAGTTTAAGATGAATGCAGTGACTGAAAATTACTGGCTCATTTATTCAGCAGCAACGGTAATATGACCTTATCATGTAGGGTTTTATTTTCAGTCACTGAATTTAAAACTCCGATTCTATACCCTGTTGATCATGACGACATTGTCCCTTTAACACCGTGGCACATTCAGTGGTGTATCCATGTTAGTGTCATTGTAAAATATGTCCATGGATTTGATAAGATGTGGCAACTGAGTTAATATAAATAATAATAAGTTAATAAAATAATAGTAACATTTTATTTATATCTCTGATTTAACGTTTTGAAAATAATGATGGATTAATCAAGTTTTTAATCATTGTTCAAATTTTCTTTAGACTGCTTTAGACTGAAATCATAGAGTGAAAAATCAGAGTGAACAAGATTGTAGAGGTCAATGGAATCTAAGAAGCAGTCATCTGATTATTCCAAACATGGTAAACACAGTAAACATAAGCATAAAGAAAAATCCAAATGGGATGAAATAACAAAAGATTCTGACACAAAAGTTGACTACTCAAAGCAGCAGTAGACACTCTCACAATTACAAAGAGGAAAACATAAGCCGGGATTCAAGACACAAAACAGAAAAACATCTTGGTCGCCATGGCAGGGGATCTGCATCAGAATTGAAAGGTTGGGATGAGAAGAAAAGAATGTCTTACCCTTCCCGATCAAGGGACAACCGAGAAACAGAAAGGACATCATCATCATCTAGAGGTGACTCTTCAAGAAAGAGAACATCATCACATGAATCGTCATCACGTCTTAAAGATGACAGGAGAAAATCCAAATCATGGAGTTACTATGGTTACACTGCCAATGACGTGCCTGTGTCTGCAAAGACAACTCAGGAGGAGTCAAACATTCATCCTAGTATGCACACAAGCATGTCAAGGAGTCATGAAGGTGGGAATGATGGGACTTCAACGATGCAGATGTCTAGAGATGATCGTTTGAGATTGCCGTCTAGAGAACAATCTATTCCTGATGAGACATTCGTTCATCAGGATGAAACTGCTAAAGATGGGATGTATGACTGGAAGAGACACAGGCGAGAACTTGATGCAATATTTTTTAGGGATGACGGAGTTATTAAGAGGTGACTGTTTATTTATTTAAAAGTGTCATTTATTTAACTGATTCACGCTGCCCATGTTGTTTTAATAACTGTTATATTTGAAACCTAAACCACATTGAAATGTGGGAAAGCTAGTGTGCTAAAATTGGATTTAAAAATATTTAGCAATTTTAATATTTCTGATAAAAAAAGAAGAGCCGTTTAAAAATAATTGCCGAACAAACTTCCAAGATGCAGTCCTCAAGCTCACTTGATATCAGATGAACTTATACTGAAATGAAGCAATTTGATGTGTACATAGGTTTTCAAATAGATAATAGCAAAATCTTTACAATTTATGACAATCTATGATTAATCTTTGTTTATTTTTCTTCATTTTACAGAAAATCTCAAGAATACATTGATTTTTGGAAGTTCTTTGAACGCTACCAAGCTTTTCAATTCAAGCAAAGTGCCAGGCCAAACCAGACCAGTAATTACGATACTTGAATCATACATGTATGTAAACTTTAAATTAATATAAATGTATAGAGCACTTCCACCTTTTTCACAATAGCATCTATCCATGTGTCATGGCATTTTGTAAAAATCTGTACTTTCATTTTCACAATACTGAAATTAAATTAAATTCTGACAAATTCACTGAAAGAAATTTTTCCTCTGTTGCATGCATGCATACAAGAGATAATAACAAGAAGACAAACATTTTCTAAATTTGTTATATTTATATTATATTTTTCACCATTTTGTAGTAAAGACTAAAAACGATCATTTTCCCCTTGAAAAATCCACATTTCCTGGACTTCCACAAAGAAACAAAGAAAAGATACCAATTGATTTTATACTAACTTATCTTTCTTATTCTTTAACATTTCTCATATTAGAAAACAATAAACATGAGGCTGACGACAAGAAAAGTTGTGGGAACTCCCCCATTTTTGGCTTACCACTGAAATATGACAAGAAGTATCGCATCAATATGACTCTGGTGATCAAGGGAGTTGAAGAAGCCGAGAGAAGGTCAACGTGGTTGTCAAGTAGCAAAGGTAAAATGAGAAATGTTCAACTGGAACTACAGGCTGGGTGGGGGAGGGGAGGGGGTCATCAGTCACCCCTTCTCCAAATTAAAGTATGTCATTATGATAACTAAAGCTCAATACAGAGTACACTGGTCAAACTCTCAAATGAAAGTTTTGTTTGTTTTTGTATTGCTGTACAGTTACAACAAAGATAACCAGGTAAATTTGTATCCATCATGTCCAAATATTTTTTTCTTGATTATCTTTTTGTACAGATGATGAACATGACTTGTCAAAGGAGAAGATTAGGGAATTCCACAAAGTTCTGCTGTACTACATGGACTTCTGCCAAAAACAACAGGTAAATCACATCTACAATCCCACATTCATACCATATCTTGACATGAGTGTAGGTCTTAATAAAAACCGGTCTTACTAAGATAATAACCAGCATATAACTGTATTTATTGTAAACAGTTTGCTAAGTTAGCTAAGCTACTTCATGATCGAGCCAACCTACCGATAGCCAGATACCAGAGTATGATTGTTGATGCAGTCAAGGCAAACCAGACAGTTATTGTTGCAGGAGACACAGGATGTGGCAAGTCAACTCAGGTAAGTACTTTCATTGTTCAAGTTTTGATGTATCTACTGGTTAATTTGTGACTTTTATTCCTGGAAAAAAAAATCACAGATGATGTTGCAATCTATTTATTTTATGGGTAGGAGGGAGTGGAAGAGGGTTAGAATCTGGACAACATATGAAGTTACTTGACTGCAAGGAGATGGAAGGGAGTAGAGTGCAAATAAATGCAATAGATAGATCACTAATTTGTTTGTACACCAATGAAATAACCCATATAAATCTTCTCATGTTATTATACATCTTAAATCTTCAAGTGTTGTCTCTTTATATTTTATAAAGGTTCCTCATTATCTAATGAAAGCTGGTTTCAAAGGTATAGCCTGTACCCAACCTCGTCGTATAGCCTGTATCTCCCTAGCTAAGCGAGTAGGTTATGAAACACTACATGAATATGGTATGGAGGTGGGGTACCAGATCCGATTTGAGGCCAATAAGAATTCCTCAACCAAGATTCTCTTTCTTACTGAAGGTAATTGTTTTTTCTTTCTCTTGTATTATATGAATAAACTGAAGAAAATAAAATAAAAAACAACAAAAAGCAACTCATAACAATTAGAACCACTGAGCAGTGGAGTGATAAGCCATGTCAGAATGTCAGTGATGTCATAGATTCAAGAATTGCATCAACTAAGCCTCCATCATTGTTTATGGTTACTACATTTTTTCATTGGCTTGATGAGTTAAACTTAAGACATTTCATAGTGGAAAGTTACATCAAAGTAATAGGTTTCCTGTGACACTATGTGAGAGTAATCTCTCTTAAATTATGTGTGTTTCTGAAAAGAACTTTTGGCTTGATGTTTTGATCAGAGTGCTCTGATCCTCTTCTTATACACATAACTCTACTTATAAGTGCTCTACAGTTTTGAGGGATCCAGAGAAATTAGGATAACATTGAAAACAATTGTGAAAAAGTTGAATTTTTTGAATTCCCTTCCAGGGCTTTTACTCAGACAACTGAGCTCTGACCCTACCCTTCAGCAGTATAATGTTATCATCTTAGATGAGGTCCATGAACGCCATCTCCATGGTGATTTCCTCCTTGGAGTCTTACGCTGCCTCCTAGAGCAACGAGAGGACTTGAAATTAGTCCTCATGTCAGCTACTATCAACATTGGTCTCTTCTCTGGGTACTTTGACAAGGCTCCGGTTATCCAGGTATTTTAGATCTTATATTGGAATAAATTAAACATTAATAAAATAATATATATTTGGTAAAAATTGGCTCATAAAAAATAACAACATTGTTTAATACAAATACATTTTGTGTGTGCATATTCATAAAATGTTTATTTATTAGAGATTATTTAGTGATGATTGTATTTATTTCTTATAGGGTTCCTGGTGTATGTCAATAACAATGGAATATGTTCCCATCAAAATGGAGGTAATAATTACATGTTTTTCTAAAATAAATACACATTTTTTTTTAATTTGGTAAAATTAAATGCAAACATTTGTGTTTGGTAAGAAATGGTGGGTGTAGAGTTGACAAATTGATACAGTGCAAGAAAACATTTTGAACGTGTGAGAGAGGATTATTGCAGGTTGTGTATTATGCACATCAACTGTAAATACGCATAACACCATTGTTGTAATCAACAAGCGCCCTCAACTGCTCATGCATAGAGCGCATAAGGGTAATAACAATTTTACCTATTGCCAAATGGGCATGATAACATTGTGTCTTGAGGGTATCACTCAAATTTTGCAAACTGATTTGTAAATTTTCAATTGAAGATTTCCTTAATTTTGTTGGTGTATATTATATTTGATTGACTTACAGGAGCAAAGCTCAAAATCAGAAAAGCTTGATCCTCGACCCTACACACGTATCATGCAGCGTATTGATAATAAATACCCATCTACTGATCGAGGTGACTTACTCATCTTCCTTAGTGGAATGTCAGAGATATCCAGTGTGACTGAGGCAGCTAAACTGTATGCTGCACAGACACAAAGATGGATTGTGTTATCATTACACAGTACGTTATCTATCGCTGAACAGGATAAAGTAAGAGTCTCTTTCTGTTTGTCAAACATGATTTTATCAGCAATACTTGTAATTAGTCCATGGATTCAGTTTCAGCTCTTGTGTGTCCCTTTTTTGGCAATGTGTACCCATTGTGTACCCATTGTGTACCCTGTGTCCCCACCCTGGATCTTCCCCTGCAGAATTAGTCCAAACCATTGCTTTAAAGAGTGGCCAAACTTATGTTATGAAAAGGAGTGTTTACTTTGCGTATTTAGAGAGAGAAAAACCATAAAGAAAAATGTAAACAAATCTGGCAAAGAACAAACAAAATCAAGATCTGAATTGAAATTTTATACTGTCATAAATATGACAAGTTTGAATTATGTCTCCTAAGCTTGACATTATGTGAAGCAATTTGTCCACTTTGGGCAAAATCCATTTGGGCAATAGGGACATGACCAGCGAGTTATCACTTATTGGTCAACTTTGTCCATGTTTTACTTGTCTTTACTTGTCTTTACTTGAAGGTATTTGATATATCTCCTGAGGGTGTCAGGAAGTGTATTGTATCAACCAATATTGCAGAGACATCAGTTACTATAGACGGGATACGCTTCATCACAGACTCTGGAAAAGTAAATATTGTTAAAGCATTTTTACTAAAGTTACTGCGGATTTACTTTTTTTTTTTTTCATGAATGTTGTCGTCCAAATATACAGGCTGTAGACGGGATTGTGGTCTAGAAGGGCTTGTGTTGGAGACAGTAATATTTTCCTCTGGACCAAGTATTTTATGCAATAATGAATAGCTTCATCCAGCAAATCTGATTTCTGAATATAGATTGCTGAGAAAGAAAACATGACCCCCGCCTGCCATAGTATGTATGTATGGGTCACAAGATGTTTCTGTACATCAACTCACAGCGTGTAAGATTTATCAACAACTTTGAACAAGCATACCCTTTCTTCAGTGTTGAGTTAGTTTTACCTTTGTTTAATATATACATTATGCTTTTGTCATGTCCAATAGGCCCACAGTCTCCGTTTCCATTAACAATACAAGAGTTATCAAGAAGCCATACAAATAATCTCATATTAATGTACAAAGGTGATGTAGTGCTAACCTGGATATGTTATTGGTTGCTGTAGGTGAAGGAGATGAGTTATAATGCAGAGGCCAAAATGCAACAACTCCAAGAATTCTGGATCAGTCGAGCAAGTGCCGAGCAACGCATAAAACAGGTACATACCAATCATTGGTTGGATAAAAGTCATCATTGGCGTGTCTGAGTTTTATACCAATCATTGGTTGGATAAAGTCATCATACAGGGTGTCTGAGCAGGTATACCAATCATTGGTTGGATAAAAGTCATCATACAGGGTGTCTGAGCAGGTACATACCAATCATTGGTTGGATAAAAGTCATCATACAGGGTGTCTGAGCAGGTACATACCAATCATTGGTTGGATAAAAGTCATCATACAGGGTGTCTGAGCAGGTACATACCAATCATTGGTTGGATAAAAGTCATCATACAGGGTGTCTGAGCAGGTATACCAATCATTGGTTGGATAAAAGTCATCATACAGGGTGTCTGAGCAGGTACATACCAATCATTGGTTGGATAAAAGTCATCATACAGGGTGTCTGAGCAGGTACATACCAATCATTGGTTGGATAAAAGTCATCATACAGGGTGTCTGAGCAGGTACATACCAATCATTGGTTGGATAAAAGTCATCATACAGGGTGTCTGAGCAGGTACATACCAATCATTGGTTGGATAAAAGTGATCATACAGGGTGTCTGAGCAGGTACATACCAATCATTGGTTGGATAAAAGTCATCATACAGGGTGTCTGAGCAGGTACATACCAATCATTGGTTGGATAAAAGTCATCATACAGGGTGTCTGAGCAGGTACATACCAATCATTGGTTGGATAAAAGTCATACAGGGTGTCTGAGCAATTTGTACCAATCATTGGTTGGATAAAATCATACAGGGTGTCTGAGCAGGTACATACCAATCATTGGTTGGATAAAGTCATCATACAGGGTGTCTGAGCAGGTTTATACCAATCATTGGTTGGATAAAGTCATCATACAGGGTGTCTGAGCAGGTACATACCAATCATCGGTTGGATAAAAGTCATACAGGGTGTCTGAGCAGGTACATACCAATCATCGGTTGGATAAAAGTCATCATACAGGGTGTCTGAGCAGGTACATACCAATCATCGGTTGGATAAAAGTCATCATACAGGGTGTCTGAGCAGGTACATACCAATCATCGGTTGGATAAAAGTCATCATACAGGGTGTCTGAGCAGGTACATACCAATCATCGGTTGGATAAAAGTCATCATACAGGGTGTCTGAGCAGGTACATACCAATCATCGGTTGGATAAAAGTCATCATACAGGGTGTCTGAGCAGGTACATACCAATCATCGGTTGGATAAAAGTCATACAGGGTGTCTGAGCAGGTACATACCAATCATCGGTTGGATAAAAGTCATCATACAGGGTGTCTGAGCAGGTACATACCAATCATCGGTTGGATAAAAGTCATCATACAGGGTGTCTGAGCAATTTCATACCAATCATTGGTTGGATGTATCTGAGCAGGTACATACCAATTGGTTGGATAAAAGTCATCATACAGGGTGTCTGAGCAGGTACATACCAATCACATCGGTTGGATAAAGTCATCATACAGGGGCGTCTGAGCAGGTTACATACCAATCATCGGTTGGATACGAAAGTCATCATACAGAGGTGTCTGAGCAGGTACACTTACCAATCATCGGTTGGATAAAAAGTCATCCTTATACAGAAGTACAAAACGTTGCAATCATCGGTTGGTTCAAAAGTCATCATACAGGGTGTCTGAGCAGGTACATACCAATCATCGGTTGGATAAAAGTCATCATACAGGCGTCTGAGCAGGTACATACCAATCATCGGTTGGATAAAAGTCATCATACAGGGTTCAACTGAATTTTATACCAATCATTGGTTGGATAAAAGTCATCATGGGGTGTCTGAGCAGGTACATACCAATCATTGGTTGGATAAAAGTCATCCTTGGTGTCTGAGCAGGTGCCTCGTCATTGGTTGGATAAAGTGATCTTACAGGGTGTCTGAGCAATTTGTATAATCATTTGGACAGTGATCATACAGGGTGTCTGGTTTACCAATCATTGATTTGGATAAAGTCATCATACAGGGTGTCTGAGCAGGTACATACCAATCATTGGTTGGATAAAGTCATCATACACAGAATTTGAGCAGGTATACCAATCATTGGTTGGATGAAAGTCATCATACAAGGGTGTCTGAGCAGGTACATACCAATCATTGGTTTGAATTGGCTCATCCTTGAATTGTACCAATCATTGGTTGGATAAAAGTCATCATACAGGGTGTCTGAGCAGGTACATACCAATCATTGGTTGGATAAAAGTCATCATACAGGGTGTCTGAGCAGGTACATACCAATCATTGGTTGGATAAAAGTCATCATAGGGTGTCCCAGGCGGTACATACCAATCATTGGTTGGATAAAGTCGCTGGTGTCTGAGCAGGTACATACCAAATATTACGTTTAGTCCATGTCCATACAAGGTGTCAAACAAATTCTACATTGTTTGGATAAAAGTCATCATACAGGGTGTCTGAGCAGGTACGCCTGTCAACAGATAAGTCATCATCTTGGTCATCTGGTGCCATCTTCGTTGATCCAAAAGTAGTCCTACAAAATTGCTCCAAACCCATTACCAATCATTCGTTGGATAAATCTCAATCATCCCGACAGGTGCCATAATTCAACTGGTTGGATAAAAGTCTATTCTCATACAGGGTGTCTGAGCAGTACCATCTTCGTTTAGATAAAAGTCATCATGCGGGTGTCTGAGCAAAATTTACCACAATCATGGTTTGAATAAAAGTCATCATACGGTGTCTATTATTATACCAATCATTGGTTTGATAAAAGTCATCATACAGGGTGTCTGAGCAGGTACCTTGAATCAAAGTCTCCATCATTGGTTCGTCGTCATCTCTCCATGAATTTTAATCATGGTCAAAGTGTCTGAGTGCCAGGTACATACCAATCATTGGTTGGATAAGGTCATCATACAGGGTGTCTGAGCAGGTATCTTTGATCGTGGTTAAATTATGGTGTGATCATCAAGTTGGATAAATATTTCCTCGGTGTGAACTGGATGGATCATGTGTACTGATTTTCGTCGTGGATGGATAAAGTCATCATACAGGGTGTCTAAAAAGCCCATTTTGTTCTAATATGATAATTTGTTGAAATATAAGATAATTCATGATGATTTCAACAGAATTATAGTGGCCAATCTATTTTCTTTCTTCTTTGAAGTTTATAACAGATTTGTTTAACCAGTTGACGTCGGGAATATTTATTTTTTTCCGGTCCCCCGTGCGGGTTTGTTTTCAGTGAAAAATCTTAAAAAATTTCTAGCCATTAATAATTTTTTTTGTCATCTCATTCAAACTAGTTGATTCGGACACCCAAATAAACACCTTTACTGCTCATTTTGACATGTTTGAGAATTAAATGGCTGGTTATTTAATCCAATTTGTGTTTGTTTCAGCACAAATTAAACCGCAGCAGGCCCCCGTTGTGAGCCCTAGCGGCCTATTAGCGACCAGCGCCCGGTTGAAAAAGGCGGCGCCTGGAGAGATGTTCGAATGCCTGCGTGGATATAAATCCTCTTTACAAACCGTCCATGGCTGCAGTGCGTCAAGGAACGGGTCTTGGATAAAGGGGTAAACGAAAATCATGAAAAGAAGTGAACTCGTTCGGTATTCAGTGGCACAGTGGGCATTTTGTCCCGGGGGCCACCGAACCATTGACCCACGGACTCGGCGAAAGCGATTGCGTGTATACAAGGTATTTCCGACGGCCCGCCACGGCGGCTAATGGCGTGACAAATCTCCCGGTGGCACACTAAAAATCGAATCGTTGTTTAGGCAAAGCTCTCCGATCCGTTGTCCAAAAAATTAGCATTAATATACAACGGCCTCGAAAGCAGGCACGTTAATAAACCAAAAGGCAGTATGTTACATTCTTAATATGATAAAGCAATTGGCAGGATTACCTGTACCTCTCTCAATAAATTCCATTCCTAGTTTGTTTGTAAATTGCTATTTTGTTTGTGTATTTTAATTTGTCATTTGATGCTATGTTGTGAAAGCAGCTGCTAACGGTACCTTCTTGTGTAAGAGGCTATATAAATGATTATTATTATTGTGTGTGTTATTCCCCTTTGACAGCCATCACACATACCTCTCTGCATCTCTCATACCTTCTCTCCATTCAGGGACGATGCACAGACTGGTGTTTGTTACAAATCTCTATGATGAGTGCCAATTGGATTCCTTGATCCTACAAATGATGGCATTGGGACTGTGATCCTAGAAAGTGGTTGCCATTTGAGTTGAGTACAATAGGCTAATCCTGATTTGGTCCAGAAGTCCGAGCCCATACTTAGTGATGCTTGTGCATTCCACCCTACTGCCACCAGGTTAAACTTGCCCATAAGCCCTAATGAACAGGCTTGGCTTGACCGACACAGCAACAGATCATCGCCGAGAAAGGTGCCTTCCTATTGGTCAATCACATGTGGTGTTTTGATTGACAGAAGCTAGATGGAATCTATTTTTTTCTTTTTTTCTGAAGTTGAGCGTGTACCAGCATAAACTTGAGTACTGTTATATTTTTTCTCTGTTCTCTGTTCCGGGTTTCACTTTCATTGAACCACCACCAGCCTCTAGTGTGAGGGAGTTCCATTATCTTCCCTAAGACAAGAACAAGGAGGCACTGTCTAAAACAAGAGAAGCTTTAACATCTGTTAGCTATCAGCTGATCTCCCTGTAGATGTAGTCATTTGGCAAGTGAATGATCATCATGGCGACTGTGTTCAGAGTCTGCACACTATGTGAGTTATAGTTTGTACTGCTTGCCTGTCACATCATTGATTATTAGATTGGTCCATCTTGTTCATGTTTGGATGGAAAGTTTGCTTTTCTTCCCGTAACTCAATCTATGAGATCAAATTCACTGTTGAAATATCCAACGCTGCAACCATCCAGTGTTTTGTGATCAAACAGAGGGAATATATTGGGATGACAATAATTGGCTTTTCATTTGATCTTAATTGTGTACATACCAATCTTATAGAAGAAGAAGTATTTTGCTGGATCACTTCGGACAGTTATTAGCATTTTAATTTTTGAACACGCTTTTTTACTTTTTTTACCAATGATATCTTTTTAGTACAATTAATCATTCCATCCTTGTCTCAGGTTTGTTGCCATCGCCATAATATTTTTTCATTGATAAGGAAATTTCTGATTGTGGCTGAAATACGTGCTTTCCAAACATTACCAGTTTTGATAAACTAATTGAAAATATCCATCTTAATATATTTTTGCATTGCAACATTTGTACGGATCAGTTGAGCCAGTGTTATCCCATAGCATCGTAAGCTCAGTGTTCAGATCATATTCTGAAAATGTAAAACACACAGACTCTGAAGCAATGGTAGTTTGTTTTCGCGGAACAAGAGTTATTCTTTTATTTATTGACATAGTGATTGTTGTTCCTCTTAATTTTTAGAAACATAGTAGCATTAATGCTTGTCTTTTCTCGCTTGAATTTATAGACAGCAGGCGCGGCCCTCATAGAGTCATGCCATGGAGATCCCTTCACGTTGTTAAATGTCTTTTGGCCAGTGGATTCAGAGTAAGACCAGTGAAGTTCACAATTATAATTGTAAGGGACATGAAAATAAAGTATGATGGAAAGCAGATCTTGAGAATTACTTAATACATGGATGCCATTGCTAGATTGCAACCATTACATGGTGCCTTATATGTGCCAGCCTTGGAGTGAGGCTCCTGTTAAAATACATGTTAAAAATACGCATGTTTGTTTGAGTAACTATGATGAAACCTTTATATTGTGACCAAACGCCAATATGGTATGGCCACTTGCATTTCATGGTACACTCTGCTTCACATCATTAATTCATTTGATCAATTCACATTTGTTAGATTTGGGAGAGTGACCAATATATTATCTTATTGGTTCAGATGGCTGCTGTATTTGAGGTCAACATCTATTTCTTCTTTCAAATTAAGGTGTGTCCATTCTGTTTTAAGTAGTTTGGAATTGAGTGGACACAGGTCTCCACACATTCACTCTATTAAATTTGACCTTTGACACTTAACAGGTTGAAGGCAAGGGTCAACCATCGTAATAGTGGTTTGAAAGCTAGGTCTGAGAAAGCTTGACGTTTCTATGAGATGTCAAAACCCAAAACGTACGGTTTCCCAGGATCTACTCAGGGTATTTATTGTTGTCAACAATAATTGTTTACATAATTTGCCACAGACCCTATCAGCTATCCAGTCTCCCCCACTTTAATGAAGTGGAGACTTCAATATGTGGACATCAGACAGACCTGGGGATTTCTCAAGATTTTTTCTACTGATTTCAGGATTTTTTACCAAATCTCCACTTTGCACTCAGAATGTTCTTGAAAGAAGAAAGTAGCCACCAAGGAAAAGAAAAGTAGCCTGTATTGTGTCCAAACCTCTGGTTTCTTGTTTGCATGGGGTTGTGGGGACGTGAGATGGTCTGTAGTAATCCTCCAAAATTAAACATAGGAGGTTCAGGAAGCTGTATCACTCTAGACACACAGGGAGACCCAGGCCTGCTACCCACAGGAGGTTCAGGAGTCTTTATCCTCCTCCCAGAGCCACAGGAATGACAGGCACTGCTACCCACAGGAGGTTCAAGGGCTTTGTATCCTCCAGACCACAGGGAGACCCAGGCCTACTACCCACAGGAGGTTCAGGAGGCTTTATCACTCTAGACCACGAGGAGAGACCCAGGCCTGCACTACCCACTGGGAGGTTCAGGAGCTTTTATCCTCTAAAGAGGACCTAGGCCTGCTGCCACATTTTACAGGATTTTACTTTGATAAAATCACAACCCTGATCGGACGCGTTAACGATCTTTTCCCCGTGTTCACGTAATTCTGAGCATGGACACAATATCTAAAAGACAGTGGAAAGAACTGGTTAATCTGCTGCTATCTAGTGCTATGAAAGTCTTCCCTTTGCAGTGAGAGCAATGTTGTAATAATAGGAGAGAATTAAACTAATAAATATCAAAACTTATATTGCTAACCAGATCTTTGTTCGTAAAGTGTATACCATTTGTAGTTATACCTGAAAATACTGTAGCAGGGTGAATTAATATCTAAAAACTTACTTGTTTGCCAAGATGGTAATATTTATTTTACCAAAAAATCCTGAAAAAGTTCTTCTACTGTGAAATAAGATCACAGAGCTGTGATCCATTTCCTGAAATATAAGAAATATGGATGCACATTATAGACATATTATCAATGGTGTACACTCACCTTTCATAGTGATCTCTTATTAAATACATTAATGACATTTCTTAATGCTGTGTATAGGACCATGCCTTGTGGAGAAGTTGAGTGAAACCATCTGAGGGGTGGTACAGTAGTTACTGAAAAGATATGGTGAAACTTAAGAAAGCAGCTCAGGGAACTTAGAAGAAAGGGCATTTTTCATTTCATTTCATTTCATTTCATTTCATTTAATTTATCTATTTCAGGTAGTGAAACCAAGGGATGCCTCAAGCCATAAGCACTGTTTTTAACGAAAGCCTGAAACCTGGCTAAACAGGCGCTTGCAATAGAACAGAAACACCGGGTGGCTTCACCACTTCCGGTGAGTGTTCTACCAGGTTCCTTTACGTGCATTAATCTGATAGTACGGGACCTGACGGCTTAACGTCCCATCCGAAGGGCCGAAGCAGTATATTGTTAAGTATCGTGCTCAAGGACACAAGTATTCGACCCCGGGCTCGAGACCCACCCTGCTGCCAACACCAGAACTTGAGAACGATTAAGCAAACCCGCTCGACCCACGACACTCCATAGTCGGGCTAAGCATCAAACTGATAGTTTAGGTCAAGAGGTGACTTTAATATACTTGCATATGTCATTATCGGTGTATTTCAAATAAATCTGTTTGTCAATTTACATTAGTATTATCTATATTGGTAGAAAATCCACTATTTACTCTTTTTTCTTCTGTAAAGTATTTGAAAAACAATGCATGATTTTTTCTTGAAATATAAACAATTGTTTGTAAGTTACTTTATTTATCCTTACAATTCAATAAAATCTGAATTCTTATAATCAATAGACAATTCATTGAATAAATCACATCATTCAGGATATGCCTGATGTTTATCAGTAACCTGTTCTTCATAAAGCTTTTAGGAGGTTGTATCCATACCCAGGATTGGGTAACCATCAGTTAACTGAGTAGTTTGTCATGGTAACCTACTATGTTTATTTTGTTGTGTGCAGGACTTTGATGCAAGTGATGTAGAAGGGATGAGTCATCAGACCTCAAAAGCCTGGAATTCAAACTGACCCTTGACCTCTAATCGTTTACAGGAACTGGCAACGCAATCAATCACACATTTGTTGACAATGGCATCATTTGTAGCAATATCTTCGAAGAAATATGAGCTGATTAGAAATGTAACATAAAATTAGAAGGGGAGGTGGAGGAGTCACCATTGCCAAAACAAGCGACATTTCCCTACCCATTTTCTGGTCTGTCAATATTCCAAGTATACCTGATATGGACCATGGAGAACTAGACAAAGTCTTTGCATAGATAACCTTTATAGAAGCTCAAGATACAAAACTTTTCATGATTCTAAAGAATACATTGAAAATTAGCATTCACCCCTTTATGTAGGTCCTAATTGCAATTTATCAGAGAACATAGCCAAAACTTTCTGTTGGTGTTATTCTGTAAAGGGACAATGTCATCACGATGTGGGTATGGAATCCGGAATGCTAGTTTAATTTAATTCGGTGACTGAAATACTGTTGCTGCTGCATGTACTGCGGGCAATTTCAGTGCTGCTTCATCTTAAGCTAGGACTGCAATTCCCATGCCCTGTTGAAAATCTGATCTGATATTGATGGTACTGTCCCTTTAAAATCTAGTACATAATGTTGATTTTTTGACGGACTACAGCTAGCCTGAACGATGACTTCTTCACCCTCGTTGAGCTGAATCTTCTTGAAGGTTATTCTATGTAGTGAGCTCTATCCACAGCTAGCCATTGCTGGTATTTTGTAACACATACCGTGAGGAAGTCAGTCAAGTCTTATACCAAAGTATGTGTACCCAGCCTGCTCTGCACGTTTGTTTGCTTTGAAATAACAGTCAAAGAAGAATTGACTAAGCGTTCGGTAAATAAACAAAGTCTAAAGGGACCGTATATGCGTCACAATCAACAGGGCATGGAATCTGAATTTCGTTTCGTTGCTCAACCAACTGGCAGGGCTTTCAGAATCAGGTATTGCTGGTTTTAGATTAACTCAACCAACAGGGCATGGAGATCAGGTGCCGGTTTTAGATTAACTCAGCCAACAGGGCATGGAATCAGGGTGCTAGTTTTGAATTGCTCAACCAACAGGCGCATGGAGATCAGGTGCTGGTTTTGGAATTAACTCAACCAACAGGGCATGGAATCAGGTGCTGATTTTAGATTCACTCAACGTTTTGTTTTTGCCGGGTTTTGAGGATCCAAGCTTTATACAAGGGTTAATCATTTATCTTGATTCGAAGTAATGCAGCATTTTAACCGTGCCCATCAGTGTTTTACTTTCCTTTAATATCAAATCATTCTCATTTTGAAAGTTTCCTTTGATTCCCAGGCTATGCCATTTGTTCTCATTCACCCCACTGGAGTGTTGCCAACAACCCACATCACTCTGTGAACCACGGAGGAAAGGGCAAGCAGGAACATTCTGGTGCCAGAGGCGCCTTGAGTAGCAAACATCAACTTGTGCATGTGTGTGTGAATTGTTGGGCTTTAATAAATTACTTAGAAGAGCATTGGTTTGGTGAATTGTATATTGAGTCAATGGTTGGATGCTATGATGGGACATGATGTCATGATCGGACTTATAGCAGCAATGCATAAACTTGATGATTAAACTTATTAAATGTCCCAACCTGTTGGAACATTTTACTCTTTATAAATGATCATTTTGTTTATGTGTTACATAAAACTGATCTTGAAAAAGGTTGAAAATATTCACAGCTAGCATATTTCTCCTTTATAATTTTCGGATCTCTTGCTTGAAACCAGCAAACCTTACCCCTGAGTAGACACAATGAAATTTTTGTGCGGCCTTACAGACAATCATGCTATGTGTAACTGCTTAGATACAAACCAAGCATGTACCAGTGTTATTGCATATATGCCTTAATGTCTACATTAATAGATAGATTCCTTTTATTATCCTAGTGCCAATTAGTTCATATACTTCAAAATCTTTTAAGACAAATGGAAGCATTGATGAATTCAGAATTGGTATATTCAAAATTTCTGTTTAAAATTTAGTCATTTTGACCTTGCCCTCATTTCCTCTTCCGACTAAATCATGAAGGTACATCCTATTCATTGACATTCTGTTGTGGATATGCTTAAAATATAAGATTTGCCTGTATATAAATCTATGTCGGCATGTGGACAGAGATCTTTATCACATTCCTATTACAATTAACACAATACAATTATAGTGTTATATGTCTCAATATATAAAGGAAATAATATATGTTCATTCCATATATTCATCCTTTGGATTTGTGTGAAAGAATAAACATGATGTCTTCACGGTGATAAGGTGTATGTTTATATTTCAGATTGTCCATTGATGAATGGATTGAGTTTCTATCCTGATGTTGACACAGCTGAGCACATTCTGTCAGCAATCGTGCGGCTGCTGAGCAGCGGATTACAACTCGCTTGAATTAAGACTAAAGGTAGAAACAAAATTATATCCCAATTAAGTTTTTACACCAAATTTATTTTGAAAAGTTTTCAAAATTTTGATTTTGTTTTTAAAGAAAATGATGTACAAAAAGTCAAGGTCAAAAGCACTTTTCCTGCAGGGGAAATAGCCAAGGGGTTATGATCCTAAGAACACCAGGCTATAAAATACCTTACGTGTAAATGTACCTCCTGCTACGCACTGCCTTGGGTCATATTCTTTTCCTGACACAGTCGCAGTGAGACCAGCAACAAAAAAAACACGTTGTGAAAGTTCACCCAGTAAGGGCCATTAATGAATGAACAAACCGCACAGGAGACCAAGGACCATTGTTCATGAGAACTACCACGCATCTGTACGGAAGAAAATTTCAGGATGCCTTTAAATCAAGATAACTGGCGAACAGATGTGTTGATGCTTTTGTTGCTCAGTTTAATGTGTAGAAAGCGTCAAAAACAACAACGTTTCCTTTTGGGTTTTTCTTGCGATGAAGTTTGGACATTTGTCAAAAATTACCGATTCTATATCGTTTTCACCATGTTTTGCACTGAGCTGTGAGGAAATGGTAGAGACGGACCGCTAACAATAAACGCACAATACAACATGGAAGAAATAGATGATATTCCATACAACAATAGCGATTCCACGCTAGCTGTCGGGATACAATTAACTGCCTGTAAACAATATTGACCTTTATTACCCCCAAAACTGAAATTTAACCAGCGCAGGACGTTGGTTTTCTTCGCACCGTGTGAAAGGTGGTATCCGGCGGTTGACCATAGCGATCCGTGGTCAGCTACAACTGTTGTCAGACCAGAGACCCTAGTTTGCGTTTGCTTCGTGAAAAGAATTTAAAGTCACCTGAAGGTCTTACCCTGCATACACTATGGAAATTATGATCGCTTTGTTCGCGACTTGAGAGTTAAAGTAAATAAAAATAAGGCCGGAACATGTAAAGAGGCGAATCCAGCACAATCAAAAATAGGGGTAAAAACAAAAAACCTATGGATAATTTATACCGTGCATTAGGTTTAAAAAGAGGTAATGGGTACCTTGCCATCCCTCACCTCACTGGATTGTGTCAGCCTGGTCTTGCACAGTCAATACATAAATACACATGTAGCCAGTCTGATGCACTGCTATTGCAGCACACAGTCAATACATGAATACGCATGTGAGGCTAGTGAGTCACTGTGCTGGCCCATGCTGCAGCATTTGTTTGTACACGATGATCCCCCTCCCCCCCTCCCCCAAAAAAGAGATTGACAGCAGTGCTTTTTGGTGCTCCTGTCATGTGTTTCGAGATAGTCACTTGTCTCCTTGATGCTGCCGTATCTAGCAACCTGCGGAGTCATCATCAGGAGAGATTGCTCTCCAGTGAGCTATTTGAGTTTCTGGTTGCCAAGTACATTATACTATAGGAAATTAGGCTCTGGACCTGAAACTTATACCACAGATTACATGTAGATGGAGTGCTATAACAAGCCATTATATTGAAGTTAGACACCACAGAGAATAGTTGATGTGATAACATATATCAGCCAAAATATTGTTTCAAAAATTCAACAGTTAATTGACCCATTGATATGTGTGTAGCCACCTTCAGACAGTACATGACCACTAACTCAGTGTGTGCTTTAGTTTCAGTTGTAATTGGAAGGGTATGGCTAAGTTACTAACAATGGGTCATTCTTTGTTGAATTTTGAAACATGTGTTTGTCGAATATATAATTAGAATATCGCTTCCTGGTATAGCAATATAATGAACATACGTTGCACTCACCTACATGTGGACCTATGTGCTGATTTTGTAGTTCAGTAGAGAGCCTAATTTCCTCATAGTATAATGTACATGACGTCCAAGCCTCCAGCTGGCTTACTGGATAGCAATCTCTCTGGTTGACTACTTGGTTGCTGGGGCGTGGCATCATGAGACAAGTGACTATCTGAGAGCTGGACGGTGTTAAAAGCACTGTCAATCTCTTTTGGAGGGATCAGGGTGCCTGTTGTGACTGCAACTCTACCTTTGTGTATTCATGTATTGACTATGTGCTTGTGACCGTAGCTCTACATGTATTCATGTATTGACTGTGTAATGGCTGATCAGTGAGAGGATTAACGTACCCTGCCCTTTTAAACCCTATTCATCATTATCCATGGGTTTTGTTTTACCTCATTTTGACAGTTGGATCTGCCTCTTCCTGAGTTGTACTATTTCTTATGAACTCTCAAAGTACATTGTGCTGATTACACTCTGTTGTGTAAGACCTTCGGTGAAGCTTTAGCCTTTTCACCCACGACAAAGCATGAACTAGATTCATGATCTCGGGAAAGCTTTGGAGAGAGAAGTTGTATTGACCACCCAGACGTTGGTGAAACTGGATCGACCTTCACGGCGAAGAAACCCAGCGTCCCGTGTCACATAGCCTTCGTCTTTTGGGGTGTCAAGGTCAACGTGTTCGTGCAGTTAACAGGTATCCTTTCAGCTAGCGTGGAATCGCTATTGCATGTATTATTCATTTCCCAGCTATTGTATTGTGTTTGTTGTTAGCGTCCGTCCTCTCTCTCTATCTCTGGCTCAGTGCAATGCTGATGCTAGAATCGGTAATTTTGAGCAAATGTCCAAAACCATGAAAAAAACCCAGCGGAAAGCGTTGTTTGTTTTGGCTACATTAAACTGAGCAACAACATCATCATTAACTGTTGATAAGCCATCTTGATTCAAAAGGCATCCTGGGAAATTTTCTTCTTCGGCGCATCGTGGTAGCTCGCGGCAATCGCCGATACCGGTTCAACATTGCGACTCTGGTGAACTTTCTATGAGTGTTTTTGTTGCTGGTCTGGACCATTGGTCGGGAAAAAGACTACGGACCTGTGTTTGTGCAGAGCAGGTACATTCTACGAAGTGTGTTTGACAACGATTGTGTTGTATACGATTATGGACCACCTTGCTTATTTCCCTCGTGTGAAAAGACTTTTGACTTGACTTTTTGTACATCATTTTCTTTAAAACAAATCAAAATTTGAAACTTTTAAAAATAAATTTAGGTGTAAAAATCTTAATTTGGGATATAATTCTTTTGTTTCTTATGCACTGATGTAATGCTGGTTAAAGAGTTGTAACCAAGCTGCTTCATAAACGCATGACTGCTGACAAAATGTGCTCGGCTCACATTGTCAACATCGGGGCAAGTATAACTCAATCCATTCATCAATGACAATTCTGACACAAACATAACAGGCCTTTATCACTGTGAGGCATCATGTTTATTCTATCACACAATTCAAAGGATAGAATATGGGAAGAATATATTATTTCCTTTTATATATTGAATATAACACTATAATTGTATTGTATAATTGTTACAGGGAATGTTGATAAAGATCTCTGTTTCACAGCGGACATGAGATTTATACAAACCGAATCTGTACATTTTAAGAAGCATCTGTCAACGAGATGTCAATGAATAGGATGTACCTTCATGATTTTATTTAAAGGAAATGAGGGCTGAAAGGTCAATATAGACTAAATTTTTTAACAGAAATTTTGAATACTACCAATTCTGAATTCATCAATATTCCATTTGTCTTACAAAATATATTTTAAAGGTTAAGTGAACTAGTTACTAGTAATAATAAAATGAATTCCATCATTAATGTAGACGGCCAAATATAATAATATAATTACCCTGTATTTGTACTTGGACTTGTATCTAAGCGGTTGGCATATATAACATAGTTGTCTATAAGGCACGGTGCCCTCATTATGCTCTACGCATTGAGGTTTGTTGGTTTCAAGCAGAGATCTGAAAATTACTAAAGGAGAAATATTTCAGCTGTAATTTTCAAACCTTTAAAAGATCATTCTGTAGCTACAACAAAATGATCTCATTTACAAAATAAATGTCCTAACAGGTTAGGACATTTAATGAAGTTTAATCATCAAGTTTAAGTGCATTTGCTACTATATGTCCTATCGACATCCATGTCCTATCACTGCTTGCATCCACATGCAATCTTCGATGGTACAATTCGCAAACTAATGCTCTTTCAGATAATTTATTAAAATAACAATCTTACACATATACAATAAGTTGATGTTTGCTCCTCAAGGAGCCCTCTGGCACTAAATTGCCTGCTTGGTCTTTCTTTCCTCTGGTGGTTCAAGGGTGATGGGTTGTTGGCTTAAATACTCCAGTGGGGTTGAAGGAGAACAAATGGCGCGCCTGGGATCTGAAGGAAACTTTCTGAAACAGAGATGATTTTATGTTGAGGAAAGTAAACACTAGATGTGTTAAGTACTTCTATGAAATACTTACTTTCTTTGAATCAAGATAAATATTAACCTTATGGTTTAGTCCTCAACTCTTTCAAATAGTTCGCAGATTAATCTAAAACTATTTTCAATTCCTGTGCCCTATTGGTTGAGTTAATCTCAAAACTTACTCAGATTCCATGCCCTGTTGGTTGAGTTAATCTAAAACCTTAACACTGATTCCATTTTACCCTTGTTGGTTTGATTCAATCTAAAACTTCTGCTCTGATTCCATTGCCCTATTGGTTGGAGTTAATCCACAAAACTAGCACTCTGATTCCATGCCCTATTTGGTGTAATCTAAAACTAACCTCAGATTCCATGCCCTGATATGATTGTGACGATACTGTATTGTCCTTTAAGTTGCTTTATTTACTCTAGCAACTTAGATCAGTTCTGCACGATCATTGTTTTAAAAGTAATATAACCGCGTGCAGAGTTGTGTAATAGTACACATACTTTTGGTATGGAAGACATTCACATTCTCTGACGGTATGTGTTGCAGTCATCAACCAATGGCCTTCCAATTGATGAACCCACTACATAGAATCACCTTCAAGAGATTCAGCTCACACTGTGGTGAAGCTACGGTTCGAGGCCAACTGTGGTCTGCCAAAAAAATCAACATTCTAGTACTTTGTTTAAAGGGACAGTGCCATCACGATCGGGTCAGACTTTCAACCAGGGCATGGACTTGATGTCTGGTTTAAGATGAAGCAGTGACTGAAAGTGCCAGCTCATATGTGCAGCAGCTGGTATTTTCCAGTCACTAGAATTAATCTAAACTAGCATTCGATTCCATACCCTGTTGATCATGATGACGTATCGCCCTTTAAAAATAACTTTCAACAGAGTTTTCAATATGTTCTCCTGATAAATTGTATGGGACTTACATAAAGGGTAAATGAATAATTTTCACTGTATTCCAGAATCATGAAAAGTTTTTTTATGTCTTGAGCTTCTATAAATATTTATCTGTACCAAGACTCATCCTGGTTCTCATGGTCCTCATCAGGTGATCTAGGAATATTGACAGACCAAGGAATGGGAGTAAGGAAATGTGTCCGTTTGTTTTGGCAATGGTGACTCCCCTCACCTCCCTTCTAATTTATGTTACATTCTAATCACCCTCATATTTCTCTGAAGGCTGTTTTGACAAGTGCTACTGTAAGCAAAATGATGGATTGCAGTGTTATTACCTGTAGCGATTAAGGTCATGGGTCAGTTTGATTCCAAGGCTTTGAGGTCTGGTTACTCTATCCTCTTCATCACTGTCATCAAGTCTGCAGAACAACAAACCTAACATATGGTATTACCACTGACAAACTACCGGATGCTAACTGATATTGTATACCAACCTTGGGTATGGTAACCTCTAAAAGTTTTATGAAGAAAGCGCCCTCTACTGATAAAAGCATCAGGCACATCTGGTGATGTGATAAATTCAATGAATTGTTATATTGATTACTAATTGAATTCAGTTGCTAGAATTGTAAGGATAAATAAAGTAACTTACAACCAATTGTTTCTTTAACAAGAAAAAAATCATGCATTGTTTTAAATGCTACAGAAGAAAAAAGAGTAAAGGTAGTTTCTGCAATACAAATATGAATTTCGAAATGTACAATTTTCAAACTAGATTTATTTGAAGCCACATGATAATGACATATACATATAAGACAATACCTCAAACCTACATGAAGAAATTTCACGTTTCTGAGCTACAAATTGTCATTGTACGGCGGTCTCTTTTGAACTCAAATTCTGGTGTTGCCAGCAGGGTGTGGGTTCGAGCGATACGTGACACTTGTGTCCTTGCGCAAGATAGCAACCACTAGTAGCTTAGATCGCCCGGATGGGCGTTAAGCCGTGGGTCCCTGTACTAGATTAAGCTAATGCCGTAAGGCAGAACTGACTTATAGTGGAAGTGTAAGAGTTTACCATTTCTGGTTTTCTGTGCCAGCGGCTTCTTGTTTTGGGTTTCCTCGAGCTTTTCGAGCTTACAGTGCTTAAGTGCGCTTTTCTGAGGCATCCCTTGGTTTCATTACCAGAAATGATAAATTAAATGAAATGAAATGAAATGAAATGAAATGAAAATGCTCTTTCTTTCTAAGTTCTCTGAGTTTTCGTTTCTCTAAATTTCTTTGATATCTTTCAGTACTACTGTACTGTCTCTCAGATGGATCACTCAATCTCTCCACAAGGTTGTATGGTCCTATACACAGCGATTAAATGTGTTAATATGTTTAATAAGAGATCACTGTGAAAAGGAGTGTACACCATTGATAATATATAAATGCATCCATACTTATATTGTGAAATGGATTCTGCTCTGTGATCTCTATTTACACAGTATGAAACACTCAGGATTTTATTAACAACACGTTACTATCTTGACAAACAAGTAAGTTTAGATCTTCATTCACCCTACTATTTCAGGTATAATTACGAATAGTGTACACTTAATGAACAAAGATCTGGTTGAGCAATATATAAGTTTGATATTTATTGGTTCAATTCCTGTCCCATTATTACAACATTGCTCTCACTGCCAAAGGAAGGCTTTTTGTTACACTAGATATAACATGAATTAACAGTTCTTTGCCACTGTTCTTGATATTGTACAATCCATACTCAAATTACGTAAACAATGGGAAAAGATGATGTAGAATCAGGTCAGGGTTTGTGATTTGACAAAAGTAAAAATCCTGAAAAATGGGTAGCAGGCCTAGAATCTCTCTTTGGTCCCTGGGAATCAAAGCCTCCTGAACCTCCTGCCAACTGTGTAGCAGGCCACCTGGGTCTCCTGGCAGTCCTGAAGGATAAAGCCTCCTGAACCTCCTGTGGGTATGAGCCTGGGTCTCCTGGAATTAGAAGGATAAAGGCTCCCTGAACCTCCTGTCAGGTAGCAGGCCTGGGTCTCCCTGTGGTCCTGGGGATAAGACTCCTGAGACCTCCTACAGTGCGTAGCAGGCCTCGTTCTCCCTGGTCTACAGAGGATAAAACCTCCTAGTTACCTCCTGTATGTTTTAATTTTGGAGGATTTACAGACTATCTACATCCCCACAAACCCAAAAGCTAGGACTGGACTATTGCAGGCTACTTCTTTCTTTCCTGGTGGCTACATCTCTTCTTTCAAGAACGATTCAAAGGCTAGAAAATTTGTAAAAATCTGACAATGAGGAAATCAATCCTGAGAAATCCAATTCTGTCTGATGCCACATATTGAAGTCTCCGAACTGGTATTAAGAAGTGCTAGGGGAGACTGACGCTGATAGGGTCTGTCACCAGTGTGTAAACAATTGTTGGTGACCGTAATCAATGCCTGAGTGAATCCTGAAACGCCGTCTGGAACGGCTTTGACATCTCATAGAAGCGTGCGTTTCTCCAGACCTAGTTTCACACCGCTTACGAGATGGTTGACCTTTTTTTTTGCCTTCACCTGTTTATGTCAAGGTCAAATTTAATGAGTGAATGTGTGGAGACTTTCCAATTCCCAACTACTGACAAGATAGTTGACATTAATTTGAAGAAGAAAATGATGTTGACCTCAAATACCAGCAGCAATCCTTGACCCGTCACATAAGACATGAGTGCTCTCCTAAACTAATACTGAATTGATCAAATGAATTGTGGTTGTGAAGCTTCAGTGATGCGCCTGTAAAATACAATCGTGGCCATAATATAAAGTTTAGTCTAATATAAAGTTTCATCATAATTTATCAACCAACATGCATTTAACATGTATTTTAACCAGGAGACTACTCAAGGCTGTATCTCTTTGAGCAATTGGTTGCAATCTTGCAATTTACAGTTTTCTTTCATCCATGTATTAAATAATTCTCAAGATCATTTTCCATCATACTTTATTTTCATGGTCCCTTACAATTCTCATTGTAACTTCACTGGTCTTACCTGAATCACTTTCATTAAAAAGCATTCTCAACAATGTGAAGGGATCACCATGGTCGGGCTAAAGAGGCGCCGTGCTGTCTATAACACTGGTGATGAGAACGGTATTAATGTTACTTGTTTCTAAAATTAAAGAGAGCTAACTTTACTACACAACAAATAAAAGACAACGCTTTTGTTCATGAAAACAAACTTACCATTGCTTCAGAGTCTGTGCCTTTACTTGCAGATGGTGACTTGAACTTTCTTGGTGCTGCTATGGATAACACTAACTCAATCATTAACACAAATGTTGCCCACAAAATATGTTAAGATGGATATTTTCAATTGGTTTATCCAAACTGGTGTGTTTGAAAGCCACATTATGTCAGCCAATCAGAAATTTCCTTTATCAATAGAAAAATATTATGGCGAGCAACAAACCTTGAGAGACAAGGATGGGCCGGACATTTGTACTAAAAAGATATCATTGTTAAAAGTGTGTTCACTAGTTAAAATGCTAATAACTGTCGATAGATCTTAAATATATCTCTTCTTCTTTATAAGGGTGCATGTACACAATTAAGATCAAATAGAGCCAGCCTATTGTCTCTATGTTCCTCTGTTTGATCACAGGCACTGAATGGTTACAATGATATTAACAGTTGAATTTGATTGAAAGATTTATTACGGAAGAAAAACAAACTTTCCATCAAACATGAACAGGTGCAATCTGAATTCTAATGATGTGACACACAGTTCTTCTATAACTCATAATAGTGTGCAGACCTTGTTCTGATGCATGCCATGATGATCATCTTGCCAATGACTACATCCTGAGGAGATCGCGCAAGGCCTTGCCAATATTGGCTTCTCTTTGTTTGAGACAGTGCTCCTTGCTCCTTGCTCCTTTAAGGAGATAATGAGACTCTCTACACTAGGGCTGGTGGTGAGGGTTCCGTGAAAGGAAAGCCTGGAACAGAGAGAACAGAGAAAAAAATATAACAGTACTCAAGTTTATGCTTACCACGTTCAACTTCTAGAAAAAAAGAAAAAAAATGAGCCAATCTAACCTGTCAATCAAACACCATGGATTGACCAATAGGTTCCACCTTTCCAAGTGATCTCTGTTATAACAGCCGGTCAGCTTTGACCACTCTGTTCATTAGAAACTTTATAGCAGGTTTAACTAGTGGCATGGAATTGGACGAATATGGCATCTTACTAAGTATGGGTTAGGACTCTGAACCAAATCGAGATTAGTCTGTTGTACTAATCAAATGGCAGCTTACTTTCTAGGATTCGTTAGAGTCCCAATGCCATCATTTGTAGGATCAAGGAATCCAATGCGGCACTCATCATTAGAGGTGAGTAACAAACACACAGGCCCAGTGCGTCCTGAAAGGAGAAGGTATGAGAGACGAGAGGGTATGTGTGATGGCTGTCTAGGGAATAATAATAATAATAATAATAATGTTATATGGCGGCTCTTACACAGAAGGTACCTGGCTTTTGCTACAACATAGCATCAAATGACAAATTAAATACAATAAACAAAATACAATTTACAACAAACTAGAATGGAATTTACGTGAGAGGTACAGGTAACTTGCCAATTGCTTTATCATATCTGCACATACTCGTCTTTGGTTTATTATTAAGTTAACCCGGAGGCCGTGTATACACGCATAATTTTTTGAACAGACGGATGGGAGGCGTCTAACCACGCATTCCGATTTTTGTGTGTGTCACGGGAACTTGTCAACATACGCCTGCATTGGCGTGCCGATCGTCAGACGACTGACATATCTGCGCAATCGTTTCTCGGTCTAAGTGAGATCACGGTTGGGGTGGCCCCGGACAAAATACGCAAATACTGAAAGGTTCTGACTGGCTTTAGTTGATTTTGCCTACTCGCTTTATCCAAGACCTGTTCGCAGGCGGTACCATGCCATGGATTTTGTAAAGGGATTTATATCCATTGTTCTGACGAGGCATTCGATCTCTCTGCGGTATGCCCGTCTTTTCGACAGGCGCTGGTGGCCTAATGAGCCGTTACGCCGGGGAGCACCAGCAGTTTTATTGTGCTGAACAAACGCAACCGTAATTAAATAACTATACATTTAATTCTCAAAATATCAATAGTAAAGGTGTTTATTTGGGTGTCCGAACTTAGTTTTCATTGACAAAAGTGTTAATGTGTTAGAAATTTTTTAAAAGATTTTCACGAAAAACAAACCCATTACGGGGACCGGGAAAAAATAAATATTCCAGCGTATTAGCTGGTTAAACATTCTGTTATAAACTTCGAAGAAGAAAAGAAAATAGATTGGCCACTATAGTTCTGTTGAAATCATCATGAATTATCATATATTTCAACAAATTATCATATTAGAATAAAAATAGGCTTTTAGACACCCTCAACATGACTTTTATCAACCAATGGTTTGGTATATGTACCTGCTCAGACACCCTGTATGATGACTTTTATCCAACCAGCTGATTTGGTATGTACCTGCTTCAGACACCCTGTGATGACATTTTATCAACCCGTAGTTGAGTGTACCTGCTTGAGACACCCTGTGTGTTGACTTTTATCCAACCAATGAGTTGAGTATACCTGCTCCAGACACCTAATGTATGACTTTTATCCAGCCAATGATTGAGTATGTACCTGCTCGTTGACACCCTGTATGATGACTTTTTTATCCAACTTGTGGTTGGTATGCTTCTGCTCAGACACCCTGTAACAGAGCTTTTTGTCAACCAAAGCAGTTGAGCCATGTACACTGCTCAGACACCCTGAATGATGACTTTGCTCCAACCAATGAGTGTGGTATGTGCCTGCTCAGATACCCTGTATGTTGACTTTTATCCAACGATGATTGGTATGTACCTGCTCAGACACCCTGTAATATGACTTTTATCAACCATTATTCTGATTAGTATGTACCTGCTCAGACACCCTGTATGATGACTTTTATCCAACCAATGATTGGTATGTACCCTGCTCAGACACCCTGTACGATGACTTTCATCAACCAATGATTGGTATGCTTCTGCTCAGACACCCTATTATGATGACTTTTGTCAATAATGATTGGTATGTACCTACTCAGACACCTGTATGATGACTTTTTATCAACCAATGATTGTTATGCCTACTATGACACCCTGTATGATGACTTTGTAATCCAAGCAATGATCGGTATGTACCTGCTCAGACACCCTGTGCCGATGACTTTTGTCCAACAATGATTGGTATGTACCTGCTCAGACACCCTATGTGATCCTTTATCCAACAGCCAGTTGATACTGTACCTGCTCAGACACCTGGCCATGATCACTTTTGTCAACACAATGATTGGTATGTACCTGCTCAAACACCACGGTATGTTGACTTTTGTCAACCAGCGATTGGTAATGTACCTGCTCAGACACCCTATGGTGACTTTTATCCAGCAATGATTGGTATGTACATATCAGACACCTATGTATGAGCTTTTGTCAACCAATGATTGGTATAACGCCTGCTCAGACACCTGTGACTTTTGTCCAACCAATGATTGGTACCTGTACTGCTCAAACCTGTATGATGACATTAGCCAACCAATGATTGGCCCATGTGCCTGCTCAGACACCCTGTGTGATGACTTTTATCAGCAATGAGTTGGTATAACATACTCAGGCACCATATGATGACTTTTAATATTTCAATGACTTCGTTGGTATATTTCCTCATGAACACCCTGTGCGATCACTTTTATCCAATAATGATTGAGCATGTACCTACTCAGACACCTGTATGATGACTTTTGTCCAACCAGCTGAGTTGGTATACCTGCTAAGACACCCTGTGTGTTGACTTTTATCCAACCAATGATTGGTATAGCACCTGCTCAGACACCTGATGACTTTATCAATAACTGATTGGTATGTACTAACTCAGACACCTGTATGATCACTTTATGTAACCAATGATTGGTATGTACCTGCTGAGACACCCTGTTGTGATCACTTTTATCAACCAATAGTTGGTATGTACCTGCTCAGACACCCAACAGCCATGTAGCTTTTATCCAGCCAATGATTGGTATACCTGCTCAGACATACCCTGTATGATGATTTTATCCAGCCAATGATTGGTATACTGCTCAGACACCCTGTATGATGGCTTTATCCAACGATGATTGAACGCTGCCTGCTCAAACGCCCTGTATGATGGCTTTTATCCAACGATGATTGGTATGTATACCTGCTCAGAGCGCCCTGTATGATGACTTTTTATCAACCGATGATTGTGTACCTGCTCGAGCGCCTGTATGATGACTTTTATCAACCGATGATTAGTGTACCGCTCAGGCGCCCTGTAGTGACTTTTATCAACCGATGATTGGTATGTACCTGCTCAGGCGCCCTGGCCTTGATGACTTTTATCGCTTCCGATGATTGGTATGTACCTGCTCAGACACCCTGTGAATGACTTTTTTATCAACCGATATTGGTATGTACCTGCTCGACGCCCTGTATGATGACTTTTATCAACGATGGGTTGGTATGTACCTGCTCAGACACCCTGTATGATGACTTTTATCAGCAAACCTGGTGGTATGCGCACCTGCTCAGGCGCCTGTATGATGTTTTGTCAACCGATTGATGTGTGCCTGCTCAGGCGCTATTGTAGTGACTTTTTATCCAACCCGATGATTGGTATGCTTTATATAGACACCCTGTACATTGACTTTTATCAACCGATGATTGAAGTATAACACACTCGAACCCTGTATGACTTTTAATAGCGATGATTTGATAGCACCTGCTCGAACACCCTGTGATGACTTTATCCAACGATGATTGGTATGTACCTGCTCAGAACACCCTGTATGATGACTTTTATCAACCGATTGATTGGTATGTACCTGCTCAGACACCCTGTATGATGACTTTTATCAACCGATGATTGGGCGCACCTGCTCAGACACCTTATGATGACTTTTATCCAACGATGATGATTGGTATGTACTATCAGACACGCCTGTATGATGACTTCAGCGATGATTGGTATAACCTGCTCGAACACCCTGTGTGACTTTTGTCAACCGATGATTGGTACATCTTATAACCAGACACCTGTGACTTTTATCAACCAATGATTGGTATGTATATAGACACCCTGTGATGACTTTTATCCAACCAATGATTGGTATGTACCTGCTCAGACACCTGTGACTTTATCAACGATGATTGGTATGTATATCACCTGTATGATGACTTTTATCAGCGATGATTGGTATTCTTTCTCAGACACCCTACGCTATTGTTTTCGTAACAACAGATGATTGGTATGTACCTGCTCAGACACCCTGTATGATGACTTTTGATGGTTAATCTTCCTGCTGATGGCACATCAACCCGATGATTGAGCATCGCAGACTATGATGACTTTGTCCAGCCGATGATTTGGGTATGTACCTGCTCAATTTCCCTGTAGCTTTTATCAACAATGATTGGCTGCCTGCTCAGACACCCTGGCTTTGTCAACGCCAGCCAGTTGGTATGTACGCCTCAGACACCTGTATGATGACGCACTCCAACCAACTGATTGGTATGTACCTGCTCAGACACCCTGTATTTTATCCAACCAATGATTGGTGTGTATATCGAACACCCTATTATGATGACTTTTATCAACCAATGATTGGTATGTACCTGCTCAGACACCTGTATGATCCTTTTATCAACCAATGATTGGTATGTACCTGCTCAGACACCCTGTATGACGACTTTATCCAACTGTGGTCGTATGTACCTGAACACCTGTGCGGTCGCGCCAACCAATGATTGTGCTATACTCAGTTCTTGATCGCACATCAACAATGATTGGTATGTACCTGCTCAGACACCCTGTACGCGGTGATGACTTTTATCCAACCAATGATTGGTATGCTTTAGACACCCTGTGTGATGGCTTTTATCCATGCACCAATGATTGGTATGTACTATGGTTACCCTGTATGACTTTTATCAACCAATAGTTGGTATGTTTCTCAGACACCCCTGTATGATGACTTTTATCCAACCAATAGATTGGTATGTACCTGCTCAGACACCTGTATGACTTTATCAACCAATGATTGGTATGTACCTACTCAGACACCCTGTATTGTTTTATCAACCAATGATTGTATGTACCTGCTCAGACACCCTGTATGATGACTTTTATCCAACCAATGATTGGTATAATACCCATAACGAACACCTACGCGATGACTTTTTATCAACCAATGATTGAACAACATAACCAGACACCTGTAGTAGCTTTTATCAACAATTGGTATGTACTCGGAACACCTGTATGATGACTTTTTGCCAACCATGAATAAACTGCCTGCCTCAGACACCCTGTATTGAGCTTTATCCAGCCAATGATTGGTATGTGCCTGCTCAGACACCCTATTATATTATTTTGTCAACAATGGTATGTACCTGCTCAAGACACCCTGTATGATGACTTTTATCAACAATGAATTGTTATTCTTATGCTCAGATTGCACCTGTGGTGACTTTTATCAACCAATAATTGGTATGTCTTTTCCTATGAATACGCTGTATGATAACTTTTATCAACCAATAGTTGGTATGTACCTGCTCGAACACGCTGTGATGACTTTTATCAACAATATTGGTATGTACCTATCTTCCTTTTCGTTGCTCGGCACTTACTCGACTGATCCAGAATTGCTTGGGTTGTTGCATTTGGCCTCTGCATTATAACTCATCTCCTTCACCTAAGTAACCAATAACATATCCAGGTTAGCTACCATCACCTTTGTGCATTATGAGATTGTTTGTATGGCTGCTTGATAACTCTTGTATTGTTGTGGAAAGCGGAGACGGTGGGCCTATTGGACATAACAAAGCATAATGTATATATTAAACAAAGGTAAAACTATTAAACTCAACACTGAAGAATTTTATGCTTGTTTCAAAGTTGTTGATCAATCTTACAGCGTGAGGATTGATGTACAGAAACATGTCTGCTGACCCATACATACATACTATAGCGGGTAGGGTCATGTTTTCTTTCTCAGCAATCTATATTCAGAAATCAGATTGCTGGATGAAGCTATTCATTATTGCATAAAATACTTGGTCCAGAGGAAAATATTACTGTCTCCAACACATTAGCCTTCTAGAATACAATCCCGTCTACAGCCTGTATATTTGGGCGACCAACATTCATGAAAAAAAAAAGTAAATCCGCAGTAACTTTAGTAAAATAGCTTTAACAATATTTACTTTTCCAGAGTGTGATGAAAGCGTATCCGCGTCTATAATAACTGATGTCTCACTGCAATATTGGTTGATACAATACACTTCCTGACAACCTCAGGAGATATCTCAAATACCTTCAAGTAAAGACAAATGAACAAGTAAAACATGGACAAAGTTGACCAACTAAGTGATAACAACATGGTCATGTCCCTATTGCTTAAATGGATTTTGCCCAAAGTGGACAAATTGCTTCACATAATGTCGAAAGCTTAGGAGACATAATTCAAACTTGTCATATTGCATTGACAGTATAAAATTTCAATTCAGATCTTGATTTTGTTTGTTTCTTTGCCAGATTTGTTTACATTTTTTTTTTTG